>PVKC010038525.1:0-12743 GCA_004027635.1 Crocidura indochinensis
AAAAAAAAAAAAAAAAAAACTGAGGGTGAAAAGTTATAACGTAATGGGGATATTGGGGATTGTATTAAGGGGTGAAAGGATAGTCAGGTTTCTGAGAGGGGGAGAGGAGGTAGTACATGGGAGGGGTTATATAGGGTATAGATATGGATTGTTTGTGGTTTAGGTTTGTCTCTTAAGGAGGATTCCTATCTCTGTGTGCTCCTGCCCCATATATACATGTAGAAGTTAGCTTAGGTATATATTGATATAGAGAGGTGGGAAGGGCAAGAGATATGCTGAGTACAGAGAGATAGGTAGGTATAGTACTTGTTTCTAATTTTTTGTTTGTTTGTTTGTTTTTGAGTCACACCCGGCAGCGCTCAGGGGTCAGGGGTTCCTCCTGGCTCTATGCTTAGAAATAGCTCCCGGCAGGCTCCGGGTAGCCAGGATTCGAACCCCCACCCTTCTCCATGCAAGGCAAACGTCTCACCGCTGTGCCATCTCTCTGGCCCCGGGTATAGTACTTGTATAAAGTTGTTTTAAAATGGCATTTAGTATCAAAGCAAATGTTCAATAGATTGAGTGAATACTTTGCCAAAATGATGCCCAGGTTTGATATCTGAACACATTGTTCCTCATTCACCACCACTTTTGAGTCCCAAGAATAAGATATAGGAAAAGTGAGCAGGCAAGGTGTGTCCCAAACCCTTTGCAAAATATAATAAATTGCACTAAACAATTTAGAATTTTTCAATGGAATATATGCTCGTATAATTTCTGTATGAATGTTTCCTATATTTATCTAAACTTATTCAAGTTTGCAAAAAGTCACAAGTAAATTTTATAAACATAATTATTAGTCTTTTAAGCCAGATACTACTAAAGCCTAGTGCATGTTCTAATGAAACCTATATAATGAAGTTTATAGAGTGAAGCTTATATTGTATATAAACATATTCATGTACATATATATGTATATATACAATATATATGACTAATTAGTATGGCTTTATTCGAAACTTTAACAAAGTTTAATCTATAAATTCTATGCTCTGAGATGTGATAGTTTCAGGGGGACATACAGTAGAATGATATTTATGTTAATTCCATACTAAACATTAACTAGAATTTTGCCAAAACAATAAAATGTCTAGTGGGAAGGTAATGGTAATTGGATTATATGGCATAAGAGGAAATATTCTAGTCAGAAGAAATCATATTAGAATGGAAAATTAGCCTACACTAAGGTATATCAGGAAATAATTGCATTATGTGCAGGCAGAACTGAAGAAATAAAAGACATACTCATCTTAGTATGTCAAATAAAAACTCTGGTATTACATGGGATTTATTTTGAAAGGAGCAGAATTTGATTCAGAAGAGCAAATGGAAGGCTATTTTAAGGATCCAAGTGAGAGCCAGTACATACCAAATACAGAAAAATTATAATAGAATTGATAAAATAGAAAAAATACATTTTGATGATACTTGTATCAGATTTGTTTTTGATGTATGGTAAGGTGAAACTATGGCTTACATTCTTAGATTTTTTAAGTAATAAAGCAGAGCACTATTATTTCTTTTCTAAAAATAATGTTACTAAGATGCTATATGATAGCATTAGTACTTGTATTATATACAAGTCTAACAATATATGTGTGTGTTCAAAAATTGTCTATCTTCTCTTATCTATCTTTGATTAAAAGCTCTGTTTTATTTTCATACTCAAAAATATAAGTTTAATAGATATTATTAGTTTTGGGAACAGAGCATAAAAATACTTTTACTTCCTTGATAATATGATAGTCATAATCTAAATAGTTTATAGTTTCATCTTAAGGGTTGTTTATTCATTTCCTGTTTGAAACTATTTTTAACAGAAAGTTTTAAAAATGTGAACACCATTCATGTGTAGATGAGATTCTCCCTATTAATATATTTATTATTTTGTTGATATTTGTTTTAATAATTGTACTATTGCTTATTCTTTGGGAAGTACTTATTAATACATAGTTAAAAGGGCAAGAAATATATTGGCAAAATTCATTGTGGGAGGGAACACAATTAGGCAGAGAAAATATTTTAAAGGAGATACCATCTCATATTTGTGAGAATAAAAAAGGAATTAAAAGAAACTGAAATTCCTTCATGTGATAGAAGATTCTTACATAGGATAGAAATGTAAAAATTCAAATGCTTCCACATGTCTTCTGTTTATAAAATATTTAATAAAATTGTGACCACATCTTTAATTCTGAAGATTTTTTTATATTTTTAATTAATTCATTATTTTCTAATAATTCGTTAACAATAAAATTTTAGACAAACTACAATCCACTTCTAATCCTACCAACATTGTCAGCATACCTCCATCAATATGTCTGGGTTCATATCCTATTCTCTACAGCCTCCCACTCACATACCCAACTCCAACTCACTTTCTAACAATTCCATTCTTAAGTTTAGCTATTATAGTTAAGGTATTTTATAGCAATTCTTCCTAGAATAAGCACTGTATGATAGCATGTTTACCATCTAACTGGATAAATCCAAATCTCCAAACAGTTCTGGAGTGTAGAGTTTCTTTTTTTTTCCTTTTTTTCTTTTTTGTTTTTTTTTAATATTTTTTTATTTTTTGTATATTGTTGACAATAATATTTTAGGTACATATTAACATAAAATCAGGGGGATTCCCATATCAAATTGTCCTCCCTCCACCTCCATACCCGTTCTACCACCTATATCCTCCTCCCTCTCCCTTGGGGCTGCCAGAATAGGTGGTTCCCTCTGTGCCTAGCTTACAACTTAGTGGTCTTATACTTGTTTGGCCTTGGTACTTCCCTTATTTCCCCCTCTAACTGGGAGGTGGGTCTACATAGTTCCAGTTATGTGGTTTTGTTTGAAGAAGAGAAAAGTAATAAACTGGGGTAACAATCAAATATGCTAAAAATGGGCGGAGTCCTTCTAGAGACTCTTATCATGGGTTTGAGAGACAAAGGGGAAAAAGAAGGTGAAACACCTCAACATTGCAAAAAGAAGAGTCAATTAAAATACCCAGTGAGCACTCCAACAATAAAGATAAGCACCACATAAAATCCATGGTCTTGAGATAAAAAAAAAAGAACAAAAAAACGTGACTGAGCACATAGAGAAGAAAAATAAATAAATAAATAAATAAATAAATAAATAAATAAATAAATATGAATGGAGACAATAATCTCAATAACCACACCAAAACAAAGGAATTGGCAAATAGTAGATAGATAAATACAGAAAATTTGTTTTGTGCTTTTTGTCATTTTTCCCCCTCCTGCATAGGCACAATAAACATTGGGGTCATTCGAAAAGAAATTTCCTTGGCCTACAAGATATAGTGTTTCTCCACCCTTGGAGTATATTGTCATGGGATCAACTATAGACTCCGTTCTAGTTCATTTAATCTCCCCTTGGTGCTTTTGTGATGTTTGGAAGACTTTTGCTCCATCCTGGGTGATCAAATCAGGTCTCTGTATCTAGAGATCTGCACAGATCAAGGGGTGGAACTTATGATGAGGCCTTTCTTTGTGCTTTAAGAAGTTCTGTTCCCTCCATGTCATTTTAATCTGTCTTCTGTGGTTGGTGGTCTTGGTCTTTGCACTGATCCTAGGGTGGAGCCCAGACTAGCGTCTTTCATTATGGTTCCAGAAGACACACTCCATTGCAATTGTCTCAGACGGACTTTTGGAACTGGAGATCATGGTTGTTGTGCAGGTCTTAGTTCATACCCTAGACTAGGGCTTTTTTATTGGTCACAGGATACATACAGTTCAGTCGTGGTTCTATCAGCCAGTCATCTGTAAAACGCCATTTTGACTTTTGGACTGACCAAGGGGTGAAACATCGTATTGCCAGCTAGAGGGGTAGGGATAACCTGCTCTTAGGTCAAGTTGTTCTCCTTTTCCTCATCAGGATATCATATTAGAGCTGTCACTTGTTGGTGTCCGAGCAGCACTAACGATGTCCCGGATGGGATTTGTTTCCTGTAACTGTCGTGAAGAACTGTGTCGTTTCTAGTCTGGGATCCAGGGTTCAGTGCTGGACAGATGGTGTCTAATCAACTGGGGTCCAAGTTGAGTCCACGTGACACGTTTTCAAGGTGGGAGATGTCCCTGTATTGTCAACAAGTATGAGTTTTTATCCCTAGTAGATAAGAGCTCCTTTTAATACGTAAAGTTTCCCCTTTATTTAGTGTGTCTTTGCAGGGGGAAGTGGTGCTATGTTATATTGCCAGTACATTTGGGGGTGGAAAAAAAAAGAAAACAGAAACAGGTCCCACACCCAAGAAAGATAAAAATAGAAGTAAAAATATATGTGCTCATATATATATATATATACATATACATATACATATACATATACATATACATATATATATATATGAGGAATAGGGATTTTAAAAAATGAAATAACAAAGTAATTAAAGGGACAAAATGATTCTATAAACTATCTTACATTTGGGGAAAAGCAGGTAGAGAGGTAGTGCAATGCAGGTCTTATGATGGGAGGATAGGTTTCCACATTGTCTTTTGAGATTTCCTTGTGGTGTGTGGGTTCCCGGGCACCTTTTCATCACACAACTTGACTTTCTTGAGATTGGCAAAAGTTTTGCAGCAGGGAAGTCTTGGGAAGAGTTCTTGCTTTGGGGGTACTTTTAGAGATAAGTCTGGTTTCAAGTAACAGTTCACATTAGGTAGAGTTGGTAAGGAGGGCTGCACAGCCTGAGTCAGAGGGGAGTTGGTTGCCTTTACTTGCCAGGGACGTGGTGTGGGTTTAATTAAGTGGCCCTTCGGTTGGGTGCTGGGCACTGGTTCATTGGGGTAGGAGGTCAGTCTTGATGCCTAATAGATTGAGAACTGAGGGTGAAGGGTTTTAATAAAGTGGGAAATCTGGATGGGATTGAGGAGGTAAGGGATAGCCAGATTTCCAAAGTGGGGAAAGGAGAAGGTATATGGAAGGGGCAGGAAGGAAGAAAAGAGAAGATACATTAAAAAGATAAAAAAAAGAAGAAAGAAGAAAAAAGAAGGCGGTGAGAAGAGAGGAGGAAAGGGCAAGGGAATGCTAGTTTGCTTGGATGTGTTCAATAAGTAGGGCCTGTACAATAAGTCTGTAGGTCACAGTTGCTGCTTTGATATTCTGGCTGGTCATGTGTTTTAAACCCTAAAAGGAGGTATAACCTAGAGATAAAGTGTATGTTAAAGAGTTTTCTTGGGGGGTCCGGGAGATAGCATGGAGGTGGGGCATTTGCTTTTCATGCAAAAGATCATTGGTTCGAATCCCGGTGCCCCATATGGTCCCCCGTGCCTGCCAGGAGCAATCTCTGAGCATGGAGCCAGGAGTAACCCCCGAGCACTGCCAGGTGTGACCCAAAAACCAAAAAAAAAAAAAAAGTTTCCTGGGAACCTTCTCGTAGTGCGAGTTGGGTATGGTATCTCATGTGACTAGGCCCTGAGATGCCATCTTAGTTTGTCCTCACTTTGTATCCAAGAACGCCTGTGGACAGAAAAGCTGAGAGGTTATTTTAAATATAGTAAGATTAAGGCATTAGAACATATTGTTATGGGATACTTTCGTTGAGGTCAGTGATTTCCCATGGTATTCTTTACCTATTATGCTGTATAGGATCCCTAAGGGATTATAATGAGCCTCTGTAGTAGAAGGCTGGTTACATACCTGTTCTCTCTATGCTGCAGTTTCTACTGTTACTGGTTTCTTTGTGGTACAATGTGTAGTCTAGAGTTTATGTTGTTCTTCTTTCATGTGTTTTGGGCACTGCTCTCCGGTGTATGTTGGCTGTTACAGTATTTGGAGTTTCTACCCTGATAAACCCTGTTATTTGATTGTTGAGTATTTGTTATATATAAGGTGTATGTTCTAGGTGTTTCAGAATAGTGCTATCATTCTGTGTTTATCCTTCGTCTTCTGACTTACTTCGTTTAACATAATATGTTCTAGGTCCATCCACGTTGCCGCAAAGTCCATGATTGTATCATTTCTGACTACCATGTCGTATTCCATTGTGTATAGATACCACATCTTAATGATCCACTCATCTGATGTTGGACATCGAGGTTGGTGCCAGGACTTGGCTATTATACTTAGTGCTGCGATAAATAGTGGAGTGTGCACATACTTTGGGATGAATGTCCTTCCAACTTGGGGGTAGATACCTAGGAGAGCAATTGCTGGGTCAAATGGCAGCTCAATTCTGAGTTCCTTGAGCACTCTCCAGACTGTTCTCCATAGGTGTTGGACTAAGGGGCATTCCTACCATCAGTGGATGAGAGTTCCTTTCATACTGCATCCCCACCAACAGAGGTTGTTCCCATTTTTTTGAAGTGAGTCATTCTCACTGGTGTAAGGTGGTACCTCATTGTTGTTTTGATTTGGATTTCTCTGATGATAAATGAAGGTGAGCATGTTTTCATGTGTTTGTTGGCCATCTTTCCGTCTTCCTCCGAGAAGTGTCTATTCATTTCATCTTCCCATTTATTTATGGCTTTATTTGGTTTTGGGGGGCTCAGCTTTCTGAGTGTTTTGTATATTCTGAATATCAGCCCTTTACCTGATATATTGAGTGAAAAGATTTTTTCCCAGTCAGTTAACTGTCTTCTTGTGTTAAGTAGGGTTTCTTTTGCCATGCAGAAGCTTTTTAGTTTGAGGTAATCCCATTTGTTTATGTCTAAGCTAAAGTTCTTGCCATTGGTGCTCCATCCTCGAAGACCTTTCTGATATATAAGTCTTCAAGTGTTCTACCTATTTTATTCTCTATAAACTTTATAGATTCGGGTCTAATATCGAGGTCCTTGATCCATTTTGGGTTGATTTTTGTATAAGGAGTGAGGTATGGGTCTATTTTGAATTTCTTACATGTGGTTTTCCAATTGTACCAACACCATTTGTTGAAAAGACTTTCTTTGTTATATTTCAAGTTCTTGGATCTTTTGTCAAATATTAGTTGACTGTATATCTGGGGGCTTATATCTGGAAATTCTGTTCTAATCCACTGGTCTGAAGCTCTGTCCATGTACCAGTACCATGCTGTTTTGATCACTGTGACTTTATAGTATAGCTTCAGGTTAGGTAGCGAGAAGCCACCTAGCTTCCTGTTTTTTAGTATATGTTTGACTATCCTGGGTCTTTTGTGGTTCCAGATGAATCTTATGGTTGATTGTTCTAATTCTTTAAAGAATGATGTCTGAATTTGGATAGGGATTGCATTGAATCTATATAGTAGTTTGGGTAGGATAGTCATTTTGACTATGTTAATTCTACCTACCCATGAGCATGGGATGTTCTTCCATTTCCTTAGATCATCTTCAATTTCTTTCTGGAGTGTTTTGAAGTTTCCCTGGTATAGGTCCTTCACTTCCCTTGTAAGGTTGATTCCTAGGTACTTTATACTTTTTGATACTATTTTAAATGGAGTTGTATTTTTGATATCTCTCTCCTCAACTTCATTATTTGTGTAGAGAAATGTCACTGTCTTTTGTGTATTGACTTTGTACCCAGCCACTTTGCTGTATTGGTTAATTGTTTCTATAAGTTTTACTGTGGACTCTTTAAGGTTTTCGATGTATATCATCATATCATCTGCAAAGAGAGATAGTTTGAGTTCTTTCCCAATTTGGATTCCTTTGATGCCTGTCTCTTGTTGGATTGCTATTGCTCAGACTTCTAAGATTATATTGAATAAGAGTGGAGAGAGAGGACAGTCTTGTCTAGTTCCTGAGCTTAGTGGGAATGCTTCTAGTTTTTCTCCATTAAGGATAATGTTGGCTGTGGGCTTCTCATAGATAGCTGTAACTATCTTGAGGAAGGTTCCCTCTAACCCTATTTTGCTGAGTGTTTTCAACATGAAAGGGTGTTGGATTTTGTCAAACGCCTTCTCTGCATCCACTGATATGATCATGTGGTTTTGTTTTTTGTTTGTTTGTTTTTGATTTTGGGACCACACCCGATGATGCTCAGGGGTTACTCCTGGCTATTTGCTCAGAAGTCGCTCCTGGCAGGCACGGGGGACCATATGGGGAACTGGGGGATTGAACCGCGGTCCGGTCCGTCCTAGGTTAGCACAGACAAGGCAGGCACCTTATCTCCAGCGCCACTGCCCAGCCCCCTGATCATGTGGCTTTTATCTTTCTTGTTGTTGATGTGATGTATGATGTTGTTTGACTTCTGTATGTTGAACCAACCTTGCATTCCTGGGATAAAACCCACTTGGTCATGATGTATGATCTTTTTGATAAAGTGCTGGATTCGATTTGCTAAAATTTTGTTTAGAATCTTTGCATCTGTGTTCATTAGTGAGATTGGTCTGTAGTTTTCTTTCTTGGTGATGTCTTTGCCATCTTTGGGAATGAGTGTGATATTAGCCTCATAAAAGGAGTTTGGGAGGATTCCTCTTTCTTTGATGTTTTGGAAGAGCCGGTGGAAAAGTGGTAGTAAGTCTTCTTGGAATGTTTGATAGAATTCCCCTGTAAATCCGTCTGGACCTGGACTTCTGTTCTTAGGGAGTTTCTTAATTACCTCTTCAATTTCCTCTGAAGTGATTGGTCTGTTTAGGCTTTCTAGGTCTTCCTTTTTCAGTCTTGGAAGATGGTAATTTTCTAGGAATCTGTCCATTTCTACTGGGTTCTCTAGCCTAACTGAGTATAGTTGTTCATAATATGATCTCAGGATATGTTGTATTTCTTGGAGTTCTGTTGTAATCTCTCCCCTTTCATTTGTGACCCTACTGATTTGGGTATTTTCCCTCTTTTTTTAGTGAGTTTTGCCTGTGGTTTGTCTATCTTGTTTATTTTTTCAAAAAACCAACTCCTGGTCTCATTGATTATTTGTATTGTTTTCTTAGTTTCTATGTTGTTTATTTCTGCTCTGATTTTTATTATTTCTTGCCTTCTGGTTGTGGTTGGATTTCTTTGCTGCTGTTGTTCTAATTCCTTGAGGTGATCCTTTAAACCGTTGATTTTGTCATTTTCCTGTTTCTTGACATAGGCCTGTATTGCTATGAGTTTACCCCTAAGTACTGCTTTTGCTGTGTCCCACAGATTTTGAAAAGTTGACTCTTCATTATCGTTTGTCTCAGGAATCTTTTTATTTCTTCCTCGATTTGCTCTTTGATCCAGCTGTTATTGAGCAGCATGGTGTTTAATCTCCAGGTATTAGTATTTCTCCATTGTTTCTTCTTGCAATCAATTTTGACCTCTGTTGCATAGTGATCTGATAGGGTGCTTTTAATGATCCTTACATTTTTGACCTTATATAGGTTTTGTATCAGTTTTGTATCCTAGGATATGGTCTATTCTGGAGAAGGTTCCATGTGGGCTTGAGAAGAATGTGTATTCTGTTTTCTGGGGGTGGAGGGTTCTATAAAAGTCTCTTAGCCCTAGATCTTCTAATTTTTCATTTAGGGCTCTTATGTCTTTGCTGTTTTTCTGTTTGGTGGATCTGTCCAGTGGTGATAGTGGAGTATTGAGATCTCCTACAATTATCACATTTCCCTTCATGTGTTTCTCCAGGTTTGCAAGAAGTTGCCTCACATATTTTGCTGGCTCTACATTAGGTGCATATATATTGATCAGGGTTAGTACTTCTTGATCTAGTGTTCCCCTAATCAGTAATGTCCCTCTTTGTCCCTGATCACTTTTTTGAGGTTGAATGGAATTTGTTCTGATATGTGAATGGCTGTCCCTGCTCTTTTTTGTTTTCTTTTAGCCTGAATAATTAATTTCCATCCTTTTATTCTAAGCCTGTGCTTGTCCTGTAGTTGTAGGTGTATTTCTTGCAGGCAGCAGAAGTCTGGTTTATGTTTTCTAATCCAGTTTTCTACTAAGTGTCTCTTAATGGGAGAGTTTAGTCCGTTAACATTTAGGGAGATTATTGACAGATAGGACTGTTGTGCTGTTGTGTTGCTTAGGGTGGTTGTTGTTACAATCGGGGGTTTGAATTGTGTAATTTGCCTCTGAGTAGGTTGTTTAGGGTCGGTTTTGTTTGCACAAATAATGTAAGTTCATTTTTGCTTGAGAATGTTTTTCGTCTGTCTTCCCATATGAATGAGAGTTTTGCTGTGTATTGGACCCTAGGTTGGAAATTTTTTTCTTTATTTAATATTTTTTTATTTTAATTATGAGAACAAAGATGCAAAGAAAGAAGACAAGGTAGGGTTTCGTGGAAGGACAGTCACTCATAACATAATTCTCAGAAGAAGTCCCCTTGCTGATATGTTAACTTTGAATTTTCGGCAACGAACATTAAGATAAATAAAACAGAATCCATGTACAATTACTTGAAAAAACAATTACTATTGTTTTTCAAGACCCCAAATTATAATATTATAATTATAATATTATATAATTATATACATTATAATGCTTCTTAATAGCACACAAGGCTATCTAAAGTCATAAAACTTATGTAACTCCTTAAATATTAGAGGCATACTATTTTTAACATTTCTATGTACATGTATATTAGTTTAAGCTAACCTCAAAAATTTAAGTGGGTTTTTTGTAAGGATTAGAGTCAAAGGAGCACAGTAAAAAACGGTATTAGAGTGGCAATTTTTTTTGCGTAGGCCCACCAAAATATGAGGGGCATGGAAAGAAATAACCTTGACCTAAATACATAGAGACCCTATCCCTAAAGTTTCCTGGCATAAGACCAACTCTAGGTTCCAGGCAAGCTAGATAGCCCAATCCAATACATTGTAGTGCCAACACACTTTTATTTTTTACACAGTCATTGTTGTTGGAATCATGTTTCTGTATCAAAGATCCTTGAAACTGCATATGTTGAACTGAACTCAGGATGTGGAGCATCCTCCTGGCTCACCTCATATTTAGAGGGCAATGCACGAAGCCCTATCTTGTAAGCAGGTCCTTGTTGTTGTTAGTCTTCTCAGAGTTAAGGGAAGATTCTTCTGAGCAGTTCGATGCCTGAGCAGTGGTAGGGTCTTCCGTGATAGAGGATAGCTTCCTGGTGACGTTATAGAGAACTTGGATGTTTCGTAGATGGCTTCCATAGTTCAGAGGTGAATGGATAATGCCCTTTCTTCTGAGGCCTGTGTCAGGTCATTATGTCAGAGTTCAGGGTATAAGGTCCCTTTACACTACAAGATTTGTGTGCTCCAACCACTATTAAATAAGATCTTATTTGTATGTATAGTATTTTCCCATTTTAATGTGCCTATGCAAAAAAGGAACAATGCCACAAGGTGTTATTGGCGAATATGGGGAGCACATGAACAAGTCCAACAAAAACAATGACATGGTTCAATCAAAATAATTAACTGAGGGACTCTATCACCAGAATTGCTTATAGAACAACTCATAAAGAGAAGGAAAAAAGTGGTTAGAACCATCTCTGTCAAGAGAATATTTAGTAAGATTTACAGATGTCAAAGAAAGAGAAAAAAAAAGAGAATATTCGAAAGAAATTCGTGTCCATTGTATGTCTTGAAATAGTTCGGGTTTTTAAACACAATGCATAGTATTGGTCTGTGATTAATATTGTGAAAGACTGAAGTTAAAAAGAGTAATGTGGGTCAGTGGCGTTTGGGAGGGTAAGTGTAAAGGAGTAAAAAATAAGCTTTATAGGGAAATGGGAAAGGGTAGAATACAAATAGACATTCTGAATACACAAACAATAACTTAAGGATTGGGAATATTCTTAGTATATGAAGTAAACGCTCCTGCGCAGTTTCCACCCAGAAGGCCTGGAGGCCAGGGGCTGAAGAGGGGAAAGCTAGGAGTCTAGCAAGGCCCCCAGCACACCCAAGTTAGAGAGCAGGCCTTCCACATGGGGCTTCCCAAAACCCCATGCTGGGTAGACCCAGCCTGCAGCTCAAGAGAGGATAGAGAGCCAGAAGCCAGGATCCGCCTGTCCCACAACCTGCGCCCTTCCCACCCCAGACCTAGGGGAAGGGCGGGGAAAACTTGGGACACCATCTAGAAGGGGACACGCCCCCACACACACACACCTGGTCTGGCCGCCTGGGCTGCCACACCAGAAGGCCTGGAGGCCAGGGAATGAAGAAGGGACAGCTAGGAGTCTATCAAGGCCCCAGCACACCCAAGTTAGAGAGCAGGCCTTCCACATGGGGCTTCCCAAAACACCGTGCTGGGTAGACCCAGCCTGCAGCTCAAGAGAGGATAGAGAGCTAGAAGCCAGGATCTGCCCGCCCCACACTCTGTGCCCTTCCCACCCAGACTTAGGGGAAGGGCGGGGAAAACTTGGGACCCCATCTAGGAGGGGACATCCCCCCCCCGACACCCACCTGGTCTGGCCACCTGGGCTGCCACCCCAGAAGGCCTGGAGGCCGGGGGCGGAAGAAGGGACAGCTAGGAGCCTATCAAGGCCCCAGCACCCAAGATAGAGAGCAGGCCTTCCACATGGGGCTTCCCCAAACCCCATGCTGGGTAGTCCCAGCCTCCAGCTAAAGAGAGGATAGATAGAGAGCCAGAAGCCAGGATCCGCCTGCCCCCACCCTGTGCCCTTCCCACCCCAGAGCTAGGGGAAGGGAGGGGAAAACTTGGGACCCCATCTAGGAGGGGACACGCCCCCACACACACACACCTGGTCTGGCCGCCTGGGCTGCCACACCAGAAGGCCTGGAGGCCAGGGGCGGAAGAAGGGACAGCTAGGAACCTATCAAGGCCCCAGAACACCCAAGTTAGAGAGCAGGCCTTCCACATGGGGCTTCCCAAAACCCCATGCTGGGTAGACCC
>PVKC010038526.1:0-12741 GCA_004027635.1 Crocidura indochinensis
CCATATTTCTCTATTTCTTGTGTAAGAACCTTTGCAAGATTCTAATAAACTGTTTTACTTATTTTTCCTTTGCTCTTCCCTTTTTACTGGGAGAGAACATTAGCTTGACACAATCATGTTCAAGGAGAATAAATTCTGATTAAGGAGATAATTTAAATCAGTAATCAACAATTAGATGCTAAAACTTGGCGCCAATTTGGATATGGCTATGGCAACTTAATTTTACTGAATCGACACATTTCTTTTAACGCAATATATGTTCCGCCACAGGAAGGAATGCTATTTTCATAGTTTCCTATTTCATTTCTGCAGACTTAGCCATCCCTCACTAATCCAGCCGACTCAAGTTGCAGTTTTGTAGCAGCAAAAATACAATCGGAAAACCCTTGGTCTACTTCATCAAAGTCCCTGGAGACAATAATTTTCTCTCAGCACAGTACCCCATCATTCACTAAATCATTGTTCACATTCACTGACCAAACTATCAGTAAGCCTGTCTGGTGTTCCAGCCACCTGGAGCTGACAAATATTTTCCTAGAATAAGAGGTACCTTAGCAACCAGTTTGTGGCACAGATACAAACCAGGCATGATGGTGCTACAATTTGAGGAGTGAACCAGCCACGTACACCCACAGCAATATTAGGGTAAAAAGTGCCTTGAAAACTCAAAATTCAACTTGTTGAGAGCTAAGTTCTTTACATAAAAGAATGGAAATAACCCTGGCCCCTAAGAAAAGGAAGGCAGTAAAGCAAGACTGAAAAAAGCATATTTCAACTCTATTGGACAATTAATGAATTTCTCTAAGCTTTGGGTTTCTCATCTGCCAAATAGATATAATAGTCTTGTTTCAAAGGGTGACTGGGAAGATAAGATGAGATGATATTTACACTATGATTGGCAGATCAGAAGCACATAACAATGAACAGCTTTTTATCATTAGGTTAAAGAGGGTAGCAATTGCTGACGATAGGCCACCAGGGTAATAATCTCCAAAATAGAGTACCATGAACCAAGAAAAGATTTCTGTTAGTACTTATTGTACATATTTTAGTCCTTTCTATTTTTTCAGAAATAAATTTTTACATCAGAAATTAATAACAGGATTTTATATAACGTGTCCTGGTTTAATTTGTATGCCTGCTGGTGGGTTCCAAGTGGCCTGACTTTAGGGGCTAACCAGGGATTTATTTACCTGTACAATTTAGAACCACATGTATGATGAGATGCTATAGTCTACACAATGAGAGGTTATAAGGAATATGTGGCTTATTTTGAACCACATTCACCCTCACAAAATGGAGAAGTGACTTTAAAAGAGGCCTGAAGAGGAACCACAAAAAAGGAGGTAATATTAACTCAGCACCAGAACTCAAAAGAAAATAACAAAGCCAAAATTTCCCAAACCCTGCTGCCTTAACATTCATAAAATAAGAAGAATGAGAATATATCTGGATAAAATGAAAAGTCAGATAAGTTGTCAGGAAGAGTACTTAGAAAGAGAAGCAACTGTAGATGAACTTTGGCTTTTATGAAGTGATATTGCTGAAATCAGTGAAACATATCCTTAACTTTGAAAATGACAGATCTCTTAGAACTACTGCTCATACTCTTGTACTTGTAGGAGCAAATGCTCAAAAAAGATGTAGAAATTGTGCTGGAGAACATGATTCTGTGATGGTATATTGGAGGAACATCTACGACAACTTGCTTCCCCACTTTTTTCACAGCCAGGATCCACTGTGTTTGTGCTGCTCCTTGAAATAATGTACCAGACTGCTGGAAGCCCAAGGGCATCAGCAGGGATTTCTGGCTGTGGAGATTAGCATTTTAAGCAGACTCATCACCCACATGGCAGCAGAGCACCTCAGTACAAATGGATTGGAACATCAGTTCTGGAGACATATCCAAGTCGGGCTCATTATTGAAGTTACAACTCTCTGGTTCTAATTGAGTCAACCCACAGAAAAGGAGAGAGGGTTATTTGAAGATTCTTTTTAATTAGAAATCTGAAGAATCAGCCCAGTAGGGACTAGTGAGATAGTATAGAGAGCCCACATGCCTTGGCATGTTGCTAACCTGGATTCAATCCCCAGCACCCTAGATGGTTCCCCAAACAGTGCAAGGAGTGATCCCTGAGCACAGAGCCAGGAGTAAGCCCTGAGCATCACTGGAAGTGGTCCAAACTCTGTCCCACCTTAAAGGAATTGATTCAGTAAAATTTGCTGGAATTGCAAATGTTAAGCAAATTAATGTTAAGCAGTTAAATGTATGCTATCTCATTCTTTCCAATCTTAGAACAAAAACCAACTTTAAATATTTACAAATATTATCCTTGCTCTGTCAATAAGCATATTTCAGTGCTCGCTTCGGCAGTACATATACTAAAATTGGAACGATACAGAGAAGATTAGTATGGCCCCTGCGCAAGGATGACATGCAAATTCGTGAAAAGTTCCATATTTAAAAAAATTATAATAAGCATACTTCAGCATTAAGCTCTGACTATTCACACATTAAGTGCTACTGGATGTTTGCAGAAAAGAAAAATAAGTCACTCTTATGTTAAAAAGACTGTTCATCAATACTCCAATCAGACACAATATAACTCTTTTCCCATTCCTGCCAGCAGTTACTCCAAAACTTGCCACTGATTTCATTTTCCAGTAGTGATCACATGCAACTTACTCACTGTTAGCTGACTTCACTGCTCCTTTAAACAGCATCAAGACCATCCTTACTAAAGTGTTTTAACACTGAGGTCTAGATCATAATTATTCAGTGTAAGCCCCACCCCAACTCACCATCCTAGAAGGATGTTTTAGTTTAAATGACTCCTCATTCTTCTTTTTCCACTTGATATTTCCCCTACTAGACAGTCAGCTCCGAGAACCCAAAGCACACACAGCAGCAGTATCTCAACTTGATCATTCTTTCCGGTATGATTTTTTTTGTCTCAGATATCCACACTCTCTTCCACTTTACTTCTTTCACTATTTCACTCAAGATACCTTTCTTTTTCAGCTTTCTGCAAAATTAACTTCCTTTTCTCATATTTATTTATACCACCTTTTATTTTGTTTGTTTTATCTAGTATCTGCAAAATAATGATACTTTAATAATTTATGTTGCTTTCTTGCTTCCTCTTTAGAACATGTTTCATTTTGCTAAATTTTGTTTGTTTTTGGGTCACACCTGGTGACGCTCAGGAGTTACTCCTGGCTATGTGTTCAGAAATCACTCCTGGCTGAAGGACTATATGGGGCGCTGAAGGACTGAATTGTGGTTTGTCCTA
This sequence comes from Crocidura indochinensis, assembly GCA_004027635.1. Lineage (NCBI taxonomy): Eukaryota > Metazoa > Chordata > Mammalia > Eulipotyphla > Soricidae > Crocidura > Crocidura indochinensis. Next base: position 3,294 of record PVKC010038526.1, read on the forward strand.
AGTCAGCTGCGTGCAAGGCAAACGCCCTAACGCTGCACCACAGCTCAGGCCCCTCATGTTGCTTATTGATGTATCTCTTTGCCCTAAAATTGGAATGGAATTTAGGAGAATCCCATTAATGTTGTTCAGACTGAATGGAAGGACTTGAGGATACATGAATTTCTGTAGTAAGCCTATCAATGGTTTCACTGCTTTCTTTTTTCTTTTTTGGTTTTTAAGCCATATCCGAAAAACATGCTTGGGGGCTGCTCCTGGCTCTGCATTCAGATATCGCTCCTGGCAGGCTCAGGGAAACTTATGGGATGCCACAAATTGAACACGGTCTGTCGTGGGTCGGCTGTATGCAAGGCAAATGCCTTACCACCGTGCCCTGGCATCACTGCTTTCATTCCTATCTATCCTTCTCCTAGAATGTGTACCTTAAACCAGTGTTTTTCAACTTTTTTGTGCAAAGGCACACTATTTTTCATAAAAAAACAAATCACGAGGCACACCACCATCAGAAAATGTTAAAAAAAATTTAACTCTGTGACTATATTGACTATATATAAAGTAATTCTCTTGAATAGGAATCAAATAAACACAAAGAAAGAATTTTATAATGATTGGTCTATTTGTGAGCCAAAGCTACATGCTATGGATGAAATTGGACTTTTTCCCAAAGCACACCGGACCATATCTCACAGCACACTAGTGTCCCATGGCACAGTGGTTGAAAAACGCTGCCTTAAACTACAAGTTAAAAATCACTGTTCTTTTTATGAATTTTAATAAGTATATCCAATTTCTAAAATAATGTCTAAAAGTCTTTACAATCTACCCCAATCTCCTTTTCCAGTCCTATTTTTAATTCAGCCATCTCTTCACGTATTCTAAGGTTTAGTTATGTTGAGAACTCTGCATTTATTCTTGAAAACATCCAATACTTCAAAGTATTTGTATTTTTAGATATATATCATTTTGTCTTGGAATATTTGTTTTCTACTTCATCCTCTACTGAAATCAATTGATGCTTCTGTTATGCTGAAATGTCATAGCATCTATGGGCTTTCTAATTTAAATAGTCAAATACATCATGTTTATCTTATTTATATAAATGTATGTAAGGGAGTCCTCTTAATTTTGTGTATTGTTACATAAAAGTCTGCAAGAAGAAAAGAAATTGTCACTTTCTCACAATTTTTGCATAAAGTAAATGATCAGTAAAGTGTACTCTCTCCCTATATATGTACATATATTTACACTCTAGTCTTAAATCAATAGCCATGTCACTATAAATATATACACAGAGACAATATATATAAATATATATATATATATACAGTGACACTAGCTATTGATTTAAGACAAAATAACTGTAGTGAGATAAGAATTTAGGTCCGATATACAATATACTAATCCCAAATAAGTGAATATCAATAAGCCTGAAGAAAATAAGGGAATTTCCTTTCTAATTTTCCCATTGTTTGTTGTGACTATGCAAAAAACAAAACAATCAAAAACAAACAAAAAACACTTGTCACATCTGCCCCCCCTTTATTCTTTTTTTTCTTTTATCTTATTTATAGTTTCTACATAGAGGTTTCACCTTTTTTTTACAGAACCATAGAACATGAATCATTTTGTTCTGTCTCATATTTCTATGTCATCCTTAAAAATTGAAAAAAGAGTGGGGTAACACCAAACCCTACCACTACTTTTTCTGGTTTTGTTTTGTTTTATTTTTTTCCGTTTTTGATATTATTTTCCTTCTCTCTTTTTTCCACTTTTTTTTTCACTCTTGTGGATATTATTTGGTGCTTTTTTTAACTTCATTTTCTTTTAGTAGTTGATATCAAATTTTTTCTTCTCTTATCCTTAACCTTTTTATCGCAAACAGAATAGTATAACTTGAATCATTCAGCCTCATAAATTGAGGGGAGAAAAGGATGTTACCAGGACCAGTCATATGAACATGTAGTGTAAATGGAAAATGATCAGACTGGAACACCAGACAGGGTAGATACCCAACCTACAGCAAGCTGTAAAGTGGAGACCAGTTACACTAGTATTCTGGGGGTGGGTAAAGGAGGGAGATATGGGAGACATGCTGGAAATGGGAGTGGAGGGAGGACAACACTGGTGGTGGGAATGCCCTTTATTCATTGTCACTATGTACCGTAAATAATCCTGTGTAATGAACTTCAATCATAATAAAAATTAAAAAAAAATTGAAAAAAGAGAAAAAAAATGTGATTGGACCCAGGGGCCAAGCAGTCGCAGGAGCATTGAGTGGAAATCAAAAATGGTCCGACCTAAATACCTAAACCAAAGTCAACAACAATAGAATCAAGAGACCGAAACTATAAGAAACTACACAAAAACAGACCTGTTACACTAGCAGTCCAAGGGACTAAGAGTAGAGGTATGGGATGCATGCTGGGAACTATGGTGGAAAAAGTCAACACTGGTGGTGGAATAGCTCTAATTCACTGTCTATATGTGGCTGAAATACAACTGTGAAAGACTTGTAATTCACATAGGTCTCAATAAAAAATTAAAAAAATAGGTAGCTTAAACCAACATAAAGTCTGAAACTTTAATAATAAGCTTCAAAGATATGCATATCATCTTCTTTCTTGTGCGATGTCTGGCACAAAGAGAGGTCATTTAATTTGAAGTCTGAGTCTTAATTAAAAATAAAGTGCTTCTATTTACATTGAGGTGTCAGTATTATTGTGTAAATATTTTCTGTTTTTATTCAAGTATTTTCATGGCCCACTCTCAGGATGCCTTCATGTTACATAAGGGTTTTTGCATGAAGCAATTTATGGTTGATTTAAGAAATCTGATCTCATCTGTTGCCTGGTTTCTCCTCCCTGGGCCTGTCCCTGGAATGCATATAGTTCGTCATTGGCCAGATCTAGTACAAATGGTTCTGTGTGCAAGATAATAAGCACATGTGAAAAGAACAGTAGTAGTGAGGAGATTGTTTTATTTTAAATCACTGTTTTATTCTAGGGAACAGAGAAACAATATTTCCAAGAAAATTTTATAGCTTAATTTTTGCTGATGGTAGGTCTCCCACCAGACTCCTCTACATATATTGAAGGATACCCTTGACCTTTGTTCCTATTATTTGTCAACACATTCAAGACTTTTCTTGGTATCTTACATAGCCATCTAACCTTGAAGGCATGAGTTCTCCTTCAATTGACAGTTTGCTTCCTCATTCATTTCTATCTCGATAACCAGTTCTTCTCAGCTCAGGGTACCTAACTGAATAACAACTTTCATATTGAATAATAACATTCATATAAACATTTTTGGTTTGGAAGGGACCAATATGAAAAAGCTGAAGCTATCAGGCCAGCTTTATCATAGTGGCTGCTTCACAGCCTCACTTAGAACAGGGTCACTCCTGACTAAATATTAGGTTTCTGGGGGAGTAAGCCCTTGAGACCCCAATCTTTCTGTTTCCTTCAACCAACCAGCATTGTGTGTATAGTACATTCAAATATTTATCTGTTTATTACTGGGTTTGGATACAGTGTCTAAAGGTGGCAGTGACCATTTCAACCATGACCATACTAAGCTGGCAGCATTAAGAGTACAACCAACAGAAATATTTAGGAACATCCTTAAAGGAGCTATGTGTCTCATCCATTTAAGAAAAATTGGAAAGGTCTACTGAGGAATGCCACTGCCCCTGGACCATCCTTTGCTTCTGGACTTCTTCATCGACAAAGGCTATTAATGGGGATGGCTGTGCAAGTTCTATTCTAGGAATGAAAGTAAATATCTCTTGAACAAAGGAAGAGGATGGACAGCTCTGTGTTCACCAACTTGTTGTTCACCGACCATAGAAGCTTGATATGATACGCTGTTTACAATATTCCTGTGGTTTATCCTGATATAACATGCAGAAACTATTATAATAAAATGACTTTACCTCTGCCAGTTATTCCATGTTAAAAAAGAGAGATTAAATAAAGGATTATGAAAAGCTTCCACAATTTACATAGTTTTCTTCATAGTCATTTCACAAGTAGACTCAGGCTTTCCCTTTCTAACTGATTTTAACCTCAGCTCAAGGAAAAATGTCAAACAACTTAGAATTTTCATTTCTAGGTGGTCTATTTTTTAAATGAAAATCAGTAACATTGACCTTTTTGGCCCTCCCTTGCTAAGATGATTGTTCCCTCAAAGAGTTTTCAAATACTAGCCATAAAGATGGCCTTATTTACAATATTTTCTAAATTAAAGGTGTATATAGGGAGGATGGAGAGTAATATTTGAAAATGTGGAAGAAGTTGCTAACACAGATTGCTCTAAGTATATATATATATATATATATATATACAGATATATATATATATATAGTATTGAATTGATTTGGATTTTTTAAAACTTTATTCTGATTACTTAAATAATTGTGTCAACTTGACATATTTTATGTTAATTATGAGTTAAAACATGCTAGTCATCTTGTTAAGAGTTCTATTTACTTAAAATAGTTGATAGGATAATTTTCTTGGGAATTATTAAAGTTTTGATAAATAAAGACAAACTGCTTTTCAAAGAGATGGTTAGATTTCTTTTAAAAATGTATCTAGCTATTTCAAGACTTAGAAAGAGAGTTGTTGGTTAATAGTTTAAGTTTTTAGATAGCAAATTGTAATTAATAGGAGTCAAATTCGACTAGTAGGATTAAAGTTTATCACCTGAAAATGACAGATAAGGTTTTCTGTTGAGAATTTCAAATTCCAAACATAAAATAGCCTATAAGCTGTACAAATACTAGAGGCAAATTATTTCAGACAATCAAATGGGTTCCTGGATTCTGTCCCAAAAGGTGTGTGATGATAGTACACCACAAACTAGATCAACATTTCAGAAAATGTATTATAGGGTTCTAGAGTAGAAGGATGTGACTAGACAACTGGACTAAAGTTTAATACTTTAATTTGTCTGCCAACAAGAACCCCCAGCCTGGCCAGCCAGGGCCATCCCCCAAAGAAGAGGAACCCCACCCAAGGACTTTGATAATTTTTAAAATAAGTAGCTCTTGTCTAGAGGTACCTTCCTACTGCTTCTTTGTCCTTCCTTGATAGGTTACCGGACATGAGCAGATAGCTTGGGGCTGGGTCTATGGAAATAGGCTTGTGAAGAACTAACATGTGGCTTACACCATGTGGTCCTTACAAAATGTTGTTTCTCCCTTTTCCTGCTCAGAACCTTAAAAGAAGCCAGCCATGTGGCCTTTATAAAACAGCATCCCTCCTTGTTCAGAATTCAGGTCCCAATAGTATGGAAAGACTGAAATGCTTCATTCATTTAATAAACAAACATTATTTGAATACAGTCAAGTATTTCTCATTCCACAACTACAGATTTTCAGAGAATCAAAGAAACATGGATACTTTCCTGTCTGTAGCTTAGCCTGAGAAGAAAGACAGATAAAATGAATGAAGCTTCACAAGTTAATAACTTCACAGAAACTATATACTAAATCAACCCTGTAGTAAGAAATCCCTAACTAGCAAGGAAATGTTTGATAAGGCCTCAAAGGTTAGTAATGCAGAAAACTACTTTTGGTAGACAAAGAGGCTGGTGTAAACAAACAAAAATCAAAAAACAAAACAAAAATAAAATAGAAGAGAAAAGATTAATAGAGACCAAGACTAGCGGGAGCTGTGAAAGCACTGATGCATTGGGGGTTGGGGGCAGGGAATAGGACATGACTGGCCAGTTTCCATGAGAGAAGCCTTTGATTGATTTGTTAAAAATTCTGTTCTAAGGTGATAGAAGGCAGTACACTTGTTTTGCACACAGTCAAACATGTTCCATTCCTGGCATCCTATTTGGTCCTTTGAACCATGCCCACCCAGAGTGATCCCTGAGCACAAATGCCAGGAGTGGACTTTGAACACTGCTGGGTGTGGCCCCAAAGCCAAACAAACCAAGCCAAAAATTTTATCCCTGGATTAATTAGTGATTTTAAAGTTTCTAACACATTTTACTTCATGCTATTTGATTTTTATTGTGAGCAGTGATTACACATTATTATTTCTAAATTGCAACAAAGAAATTTTAAGGTTAAGTTAGAGACTTGTCTAGGTTGTATTGTTGAGGAGGGGGCCATGCTTCACAATTCAGTGGATAATATCCATATGAATGCTTTTGCTAGGAGCTTGATAAAATAGAGGTTGAGATGGCATGCCTACTTCTGATGCCCTCTAGGCTGTTTTTTCACTTAAAATGAAAACAGACATGTACTTTATTCAAAATGAAAATAGTTTAAAATGAAAGCAAACAAATAGTTCCTATCTTTTACTTCTAATACCATTATATGCTTTTGCTTCTATTGGAATATTATAGAAAGACCACACATACCTATATGTGAATATTTATGTCTTACATGATTAGAAGCATACATATAAGCATGTATTTAAATATGGAATATATGTTCAATAAAATGTAAGAGAATACCAGGCACCTTAAGTTGCATCATCATTTGTTTTTCTTACTAAAGTTAGAAATGACATATCAGCCATACTAAAACAAAGCATTATTATACCAATTTTGCCCTAACTTTTAAAATGTCAACCTCTTTGAAGAAATGACCAGTTATAACACAATATTTAAAACTGTACACTGAAAATCTATTGTGTACTTTAGAGGGAAGATTCCTGCAAACAAATGTGGAATACATAAATTAATAAAGTTTTATTTTCAGGACCCAGATATTTTAGCCTTGTTTCTGTATGAAATTTCTATATGTGAAGAAATTTGGTCTGATGCAATGGAAACAAGGTCATAAATGATACATATACTTCAAGCTAACAGCACATGACAGATTATAAAAACTTACTGACATTTAAATTGTCTCTGAAAGACAGAGATGACTAAAGATATTCACTATATTTTGAGGCAGTGAATCAAATTTATTAAAACACAAATCTTCTTCCTCAAGGTCACCAAGTTAGGCAATGTAAGAAAGTGGTTAAAATCCAAGGTTTCCAGTGAAGCAGTGTACCTTGATTCTTGTAACAAATTCCAAGAATGTCCATAAGTTCTATCAGAAACTGGCAAATATTCGTTCACACATTAGAAAAACATTTCTAGATATTATCCTGTCACATATCAGCACATGCGAGTTAGCTGATTGATTGAAGATGTCGTATCTGGCACCCTTGCATACAAATCCAGCTCTCTCTATATATACCAAGAAGTTCCTGAACTTCACACAGAATATCCTGTAAGCACTTCTATAAATAAGTTGCAACTCATCTATAGTGAACTGTCTAATGATATTTTCCTCCTCCCATTCTTCATATCCAGACTACAGACATGTTAAGCTTCTGAAAAGAAGGTACAATAAAATGTACAACTTTCAGTTTCTGACTTTCCCTGTTAAGAAGAGACATAAATGTGGCATTCATCCGAAACGTGAGGAAAGGACCCTGTGGAAAACATATGGTTGTCAGTAACAGTGCAATCTCATTCAAAGGTGCCAAGAACTCTAATGAGACCCGGATGTCAGGAAAAGCAGAAAAAGATCAATACTTGTCCCCCACTTGCAGTTGTCCCCAGCATCAGTCACCACATTCACTCTACGTAAATGAAATCAATCAGCACGGATTTCTGTAAAATGCATAAAACAGTTGTCTTCTGGGCTCTAACAGAAGATAAATGATTCCAGACGTTGGACTGCAGCCATTTTCCCACACATGCTGCGAAGTTCTGACATCCATATTGGGCCATAACACTGAATGGTTTCTGCTGTTGCAAGTTTAAAGCCTGTGCTTCCACTTCTGGTTTAGACCAGACAGCTGGCTAACTCCATTGCAAAATAGAAAAGAACTGCCATTTTTCCAATAAAGGGGCTTCTATAATCCCTCTCAAAACTTTTTGTGATTGGTCCTATCAGAGCAAATCACTGTTTTAGATCTCATTGGAAGTGGACCAATCCTAACACAATAAAGCATACGACAAATGACATCAGACGCAAAGCACTTTGATGTCATTCACACAGTGTAGTCCAACATTGTTTTTAGAAGATTACATTTAAAAGGCTATTACCTATGATAGCAAATTTGTTTTTTTTTTGTATGGTAGCTTAAGTTCTGGAAAAGAATAAAATTCTTTTTGATAAAAACTGAAAGATCCAGAGGCAGCTTTCTTTAAAAATTTAAAAATTATGTCAACACAACAACATAATTGAAAGGCACACAGAAACTGAAGTCATATTCAGGTAACAATCCCATGAAATTCAATATCCGATAGACAACCTTTACTGCCACCTCTTAAATCTGAGTGGGCATTTCCTTATAAAATTCCCCTTGAAAAATAAAAATGCAGATAGTATGCCCCACAGCTTAAAAAAATAAAGAAATCCTATACCAATATTGATAGTCTGAGACTAAAAACAATTCTCTGAGGTTAAATCAAGGAAATATCACTGTAACTTTTAAATGTTTTAAAGTGAGTCATCAAAATGAGAGGTACTGCTTTATAACTCATCCCAAGCTACTGTTAAAACAACGTCCATCTAAACAGCAAACAATCTACAAAAACAACTTCATATATTTCACTCAGCAAAACTCACAGTGCAAACTTGGAACTTTTGGCTTGTCCACCACCAGGAACTCTGGTTGTGGACTACAAACTTACTTTGTTTTAAAACGTCCTTAGGCTGTGCTGTGCCTTTGAAACAAAACCACTCTCTTCTTCATTTCATTTTCTGTCTTCTTGAAAATTGCTCCTCAGAAACTGACAGATGGTGCATCTGTCACTGAGTGTTTCCTCTTCGTTATCTCTGCCAGCTAATATTTCCTCTGGGCTTGGCTGTTGTCTGCAAGACTGTTTCTCATCATTCTAGCCTGATCAATGGTGTGCCTGCTTTGAGGGTGGTTCTGGCCCCGCCTCCAGCTCTAAGAGAAAAACATGAAAACTCACAGCTGAATTTCCTATAAATTCTCTTTTAAATCTGGCTCTGCAGCTATGGCACTTACTGGAGGGAAAGCTGCCCGTCTGTCCCAAACCTAGAGGAGTGATTCTTTTGTTTTTACTCTCTCCACCAGGGCCAACCAAGTGTCTTTGCTATAGAACAAATACTATTTTAAGTTGGTCTGAAATTTTATGAGATGGCAGGACGCTTTTTAAGCCAGGCTTAGGTTTTTGTCATGCCTACTGTGAATCCAAAGAAGATGCTCACAGCTGAAATACACAGGCACACCTGTACACACCACATGGCTGTATATTCCATGGCACAATAAGTATTTTACACATAAATTTTGTAAAAATTGACTTCAAGTACAAAGAACAAAATATGATAACTAAAACATTAATTCTGTCACAGCACACTGCATATATAGTATACTTATATTTTCTGTCCTAAAAGATAGGCTATCATTCATATTCATAATGATGTATATAGCCTTTTTAATTTTCTTTTTCTTTCTTT
>PVKC010038527.1:0-12836 GCA_004027635.1 Crocidura indochinensis
TCAGAAATTGCTCCTGGCAGGCACGGGGGACCATATGGGGCACCGGGATTCAAACCGATGACCTTTTGCATGAAAGGCAAACGCCTTACCTCCATGCTATCTCCCGGGCCCCACTGAAACCGTCTTTTTCATAAAAACAACAAATATCCCTGTTGATTATTTGAAAGCTTACCTGAATTTGCCAAAATATACATTTGAGAACAGCAAAGCTACCTATTTGAAACAAACTGAAGTCCCAGGACATTACTAGTTGGAATTCCTGTTTTAAACAATACTAAGTTACAGTATGTTAATAAATTGATTAATCAGCTATTGTTTGTTTTGTTTCGGTTTGGTTTTGGCTTTTGGACCACTCCCGGTGACGCTCAGAAATCACTTCTGACTATGTACTCAAAAATTGCTCCTGGCTTGGGGGACTATCTGGGGACAATGGGGAGTGAACTGAGGTCCATCTTGGGTTAGCCGCATGCAACGAAAATAAATGCCTTACCGCTGCACTATTGCTCTTATTTTTAACAACATCTTTTTTTTATTTATTTATTTAAACATGTACATTTACTTTGTCCCTCGAACCCCCAGATTGTAGTACATTATAATATTTCTTACACAAAGCAATCCAAAGCCAAAAGATTTATGCAACTCCCTTAACATTAAAAGCTGTAGTATTGTTGACACAATTGATCATAATACAATAATTCATTAAGAATGAGTCAAAGGAGCACAACAAAGACTGTGTTAGTGTGGAAATTGTTTGTATAGGTCCAGCAAGATATAGGGGACATGGAAAGAAAAGGCCTTGGCCTAAATACAAGAAGATATCTCTGAAGTTTTCTGGTATAAGACCAACTCTAGGCTTCAGGCATATTAGGTTGTCCAACCCAAGTCATTGTCTGCCAAAACACTTTTATTTTTCACATACTGTTGTTGGTGTCGGGTTTCTGTAGCCAAGGATCTCAGAATATGTCCATATCCTATATAAGAGTCAGGATGATAGGAGCACCCTTTAGTTTCACTCACAATTAGAGGGTGATGCAGAGAGCTCAGTCTTTAAAGCAGGTTGTTATTGTTGTTAAGTTCTCTGGATGTTAAAGGGAAGTCTGTTGAATAGGTCTATGCCAGAGCAGTGGTAGGATCTTCCCTGGTAGAGGATTGCATTCAGGTGATGTAGTGCAAAACCATGGTTGTTTTGTAGATGGCATCCCTGGTTCAGGGGTAAATGGACAATGCAGGGGGAAAAAAGTATAAAATGATCATTTTTCTACATATATATTTATTGATTGATCGATTGTTTTTATTTTTGACATCCCTATTTTGGTGTAGAAATTGAAGTTGATGTCTCCAATTTTATTTTATTTTATTTTATTATTTTATTTTATTTTATTTTCTCTTTCTCTTTCTTTTTGCACTCTGGCATGGTTTGATTTTAGAACCGAGATTATTGTGTGGTGCTTGTCTTTATTGCTGTAGTTCTCACTGGATATTTAATTTGATATTTCTTTCTGTATTGATGTGGTGTTTCAATTACCTTTTTCATGTCCTCTCTCAAACTGAGATTGAAAGCCTCTAGAAGGACTCCGCCCATTTCAGCTTATTTTATTTATTTATTTATTTATTTTACCCCATTTAATAGCTTTTCTTTCCTTCAAACAAAACCACATAGCTCGAATTATCTAGCTCCGCCTCTCAAATAGAGGGAGAAACAAGGGAGGGTACAACAAATTACACTTTTTTAATTTAGGATCTTCCACTAAGAGGTAAACAAAACCATAAAAGCAATGATTGGGCGATCTGAAAATGCAGAGTAAAAATGGGGAAATATATGAAAACTTTTCATAAATTGTTATTTGTTTTTTGAACTTGATCTTAATTTTGGTTATATTAGAGAATATTTGGTAGAACATTAGTTATTGGCAAATCTAGATAATAGGCATGCACACCTAGAACTAACTATATTTTTGCAACATAACTTTAAACATTATTTCTAAATAATAAGAATTTTACAGTCCTCAAATACAGACATAACATCTGTCACAATAAAATTGCTATCCTGAATGCACCTTAAAGATACAAAATAAGCTTGTGTGCTTCTTTGAATTTGCTTTTTCTGACTTAAAGTTAGTTGTTCTCTACTGAAGGCAAGTAATCAAGATCAGAAAAACTTGGTAATAGTTGCTTTGGTTATTTCTTCACTCCATTGCTCTTTCTTAGTCCTTTACCCCTCCCAAAGGAGGTTCTTTTGCTAAGCAGTCAACAATGGCTCATTTTATGAATAATAAAATGCATATGAGTTTTACTTTTCATTTTTATAGTAGAGAAGTAGCTAAGGGTAAGGACTATATCTTATAAATTTTCTGAGTATTTTTATTGTATTTTTTAAATGCACAATTCTAAGACTTTTATAGCCAGGAAATAAGGTGTGTTACCTATTCTTTACTATGCATGTAGATTTACTAGGCCTATAATTTTTAAATTACATATTATATGATATAGAACCTGTGGAGAATTAATAATTTTGCCTATTTTATGTTTCTTCCTACTTTTTTACAATGATATGATGTCAAAAATATATCAAGAGTTTTACTTTCTGAAATGTGCCTAGCTGAAAGAACTTCAAGTTGCTGAATTACCTTTAGATTTACAAAGACATTTCTGTATCTTATAACTATGAAAGTCTATCTTTATATTGCCTTTATCAAATCTTCTCTTATTATTTTTGAAAATTTTCAACTTGCAAGAAGACACCATATGTATAAGATTTAAAGTTTGTTCTCAGAAAATTCATCTTTCAGAAGATCTGATGAATTAGACAATTTTGCTAATAGTGAAATAGATAAAATGTCAAATAGATGAAAGAGAGGATTGAATTACAAGTAAATTTTTTAAATTACATCTTTCTTTACTTATAATGGACAGTTTTGGGTTTGATTATTGTAACAATGACACCTGACAATTCATACATCTAAAAATATCTAAAGATGAACAATTCAAATTTCTATTTAAATTTACCAGCTCTCTTCTGTTTAGTAAGATATTTTCAATGTCCAAAATTTAATAAAATTGCTCTTCTTTTGATTTGAATACTCAATACATTGCTTAAAATAACTCCAAGATTCAAATATATAGCAAGTTTTTTGTTTCTATACATTGCAGTAGACCATGCATATATTAATAAACATAGTTGAATACAAATGACTGGATATAGGAATTAAAAGGAACTTAGTCAATGTTTTACATCAATGAATTGCTTCATGAAATGCATTAGAATATTTTTGACTCGGTTCTGAAAGTTTGAACTTAATATAAACAAAGTACCACTGCATTCTATGAAAGTATTGATCGAACTAAATCATGTATATGTTAGATTGCCCAGCATGTCATAATGAAACATCACAAAGCAGTTTATTAAATATAAAAAAATGTGTTTACTCAGGTTTATAGGAAACTGGGAAGACCTCAATCAGGAAGCTGTCTATCTGGTTCTCCAATGGGACATCTCTTTCAGACTTTCAACAAAACTCTTTGTTCTCATTGGCAGAGAAGAGGATAAACAAGTTCTGAGTCTCTTTTTATAAAATCTTTTTATAAAATCATTCATCCATCTGAGGAGCCCAGCTTCCTAATCTCATCTAAATCTCATTCTCTTCTCATCCTCTCTCTCCAGAGCCTATCAGAGAAGAGGTCAAGGCTTACCTATGGATTTTTAAAACAAAAATCATCTTATTTGAAATAATTTAAAGCAAAATTTATCTCAATTGGCTTAAATATCTCACATCAGAAGGTATTTGGGGATCCCCTTGAACCTTTAACATGTGTTAAGGGAACTGTTATTTTTAGAATAGCACATGATTAGACAAACATCAAATAACAGCTAACAATAGCTTCCATTGAAAAAGTAAATACTCTATGTATAATATAGTTTGCAGAACCAAGTAGTCTTTTTACATATAAAAACTGTCTTTTTTATTTTTTAAGAAAATAAAGACTACAGTGTAATGGCCAACTTCTGTTCGTGACACAGTTTCTATGGTCTAACTCTACAAGTCTCTTAACATACAGTATATTAAGAATTGTCAGGTGGCCCTGGAAAGGAAAAGATTTTGTTTTGTTCATAATTTTGTGCAAAAGGGAGACATCATAGAAATATATATCCTGCCTTACCATCAAAACAAGGACTGTGGAAATCTTTCATAGGGGCAGATGTGGGAAACGAGTAGGGTCTAATCATAGAGGAATGGAAGAAACAGCATTGGCTTCATTGATTCAATGAACCAAATATGCCTTTGCAAAAGAATAAGATTCATAAATAAGTCCCATTTTATCCTTGATGCTATATTCATAATTAAAATGTGGTGAACACTCAATGGTGGGTATGCACTTGGTCCATTTAGGCACAAGCTATTTCAGTCAAGTTATTTCTGTTGAGAAAAGCATCTTCCCTCTGCATTTCTATAAGTTATGCTGTTCAAAGGTATATAAATTAATCTGTTCTGTTGAGTTTATTAGTAAAGCAATAGTATTTAGGCTTGCAAGGGTTTAGAATACCAAAATTATATGCTTATTTTCTAACTATAACTTCTCTTTCACACCCATAGTCATGATAATGCCTCCCCTCCCCAAGGATATAAGCACGATTCTTTATTAAAAGTAGCAGCCACATTTTTGGGTTACCCCTAAGGAAACAGTGTCTTCAGGTGATTTGTCTGCCTCTACAAGTATTCACTAAAGCTAATTCAAGAATTAAGAATTAAGAGAAAGTTTCCTCTCAATTCTTTCAAAACTGCCCATCATAACCAGGAAAATTTCCATCTATAATTTTGTGCAGTGTCACTCTTCTCCAAATTCTCAAAATATGGATAGTTTGATCAATCTAGGAGTAGGATTCTTCATCAATCTATGAGCAAAATCATACTATGCAATCCTTCTACAAATGGGGCAAAACTAGTTGATTAAATCATATTCTTTATAACAGCTATTCATTTGGAAAATGCAAATATTTGCTACTCCATAAAGTGTATAATATATATTACTTTCATCTTTTAGGATTTTTTTATCCATATATCAGTTAAAATAACAACATTTTTAAAATTTGTTTCTGTTTTTGTTATTTTGGGGGTGGCATACCCGTTTGATGCTCAGGGGTTACTCCTGGCTCATGCTCAGAAATTACCCCTGGCTTAGGGGGACCATATGGGACGCCGGGGGATCGAACTGTGGTCCTTCTTTGGCTAACGCTTGCAAGGCAGACACCTTGCCTCTAGTGCTACCTCTCCGGCCCCACATCTTTTTTATTTTTATAGAATATATATCAAAGCATATGCGATGGATTTGCAAACACAAACCAGCTAAATAAACATTAGAGAAATTCATTATTATAAAGCTACTACAGTTTATCGTCCCTACTCTATTTCCATTTTTATCAATATCCCATTGCATGTATGAAACTTGCTAAAAATCTTAATTTCATATGAACATTAAGTAGAAATTAAAAAAATGATCAAACTTGAACACCAAATCCAAAGCCGATGACAACAGAATCATTACCAAATCTACAAGCTAGACATAGAGGAGACCACTTATACCAGCAGCCCAGGGAATTAAAGAGGGGGATATGGGACGCATGCTGGGAACAGGGGTGGAGAGAGGGAAATATTGGTGGTGGAAATGCCAATGATTCAATGTACCTAAAATACTACTGCAAAAATTTGTAAACCACTTTGGTCAAAATAAAATTTTTTTAAAAAATCTTAATTAAGAAAAAAAGAACATTATTTTCTTAACAGTAGTCATTGAATACTACAGTTTTCTGTAAAATCTTTGTATGCAATGTTTTTTATTCTGAAATGTTAAGAAGGGAATTTGATTTTCACAGTATAGCTTCCAGTTTACATCAAGGTCTTACCTTAACATTTACTGCCACTAAGCATACTGGAAACTTCTGTGATTACTGAAAGCATGTAAGAAGTGTAGAAAATGAAAAGGAGGAGATAAGTGAAAGAGACTTTCAGAGAAATAGTTTTTAAAGACTTTTCTTCTGTTCCTAATCCCCACCACCAATCAAGAACGGTGACTCCTTTCCAGCCTTCCCTCAGCCTCCTTCTAATTTCCAGTGCCATCACTGATAGTCTGCCCTTTGGGGCCAGCCAGGTTTGTGCCTGGGAGGGAATAGGGAACCTTAAGTCATAATCCCTTCCACCAAACGCAAATGGGGTAGGGGTTGTTTATTTGAGTCTTTTCTCAGCCTCCCTCTGGGTCTCAGAGCCATTGCTGATCCTTTGTACCCTAGAGACAATCAGGCTTGTGTCTGGGCAGGAACAGAGAAACTCCTATAAACTCCCTCAAACAAGCAGGAATAAGGCTCTCTTTCCAGCCTTCTTTCAGCCTCCTTCTGAATTCCATTGCCATTACTGAAACCTCCCTCCTCCCTAGCAACCCTCTTTTTTGCAAATCTAAGTCATTTCAATTTATATCTGGCATATTGGATCTAGAATTCTTTCTCTTTGAAAATATACAGTTCAAAAACCAGCTGAACAAACTAGTATGCAATAGTTTTATCAGACATAGACAATCTTACTAGTTTAGAAAACATAAGTTCTGAAGAAGATAAACTACAAGCCATATTTCAAACAAACAATTCAATAGATCATTTTCTTAAACACCCTGATACTCCAGCATTCAAAACCACTAAATCAAAGATAAATGGGGAAACTAAGGAAGACACCTACTGTGGGAGATATGGAGAGAAACCCTGGCAAATCTCCAAGTCTACCCAAACACTTGACCTTATATCTGAGGACCTAAAATCAACAGTTAAAAGTCTACCAATGGAAATTAAGGATTCACTAGCCTGCAAAATTAAAAAATGTATAGACAAACAACTCAACCTACTCAAAGAACTCTTTCAGAAGATGAAAGAATCCATACAAATGGAAATGACAGAACTAAAACCCACGTTAGGAAGCCATAAGAACACTGAAGAAACAAAGACAAAAGAATAATTTTTCTATTATAGGAATAAAAGAATGGGAGAAAAACAGGAAAGGGGAAGAATGAGTAGTGAGGGAGATAATAGCAGAGAAATTTCCACTCATGGGAAAGAGGTTTCGCTACAAATCCAAGAGGCAAGAGTGCAAAACAAAAATAGACCCTAACAGAACAAAACCAAGATATATAGTAATCCAAATTACAAAATACAGAGAGATACTATCTCTTTTAAAAAAATAGATTGCAAACATGGGGTGGGGGTGGGGAGCAGACTGGCAAACTTCTGACTTCCAGCACAACTAGGGAACTAGCTTCCTCTTTCTCTGGGATGGGTAAGCCTTGGCAGCAAGGTGCATAGTACGGCTCCAGGCCAAAGGCCCTTTGGCCAAGCTTAGGGGAGACTATGGGGCTCCACTTCCCCACCAACAGCCTTCCCACACCTTCTTCTCAGAACTTCAGGGCTTCCCTGGGCCCCGGCCCAGGGAGCCATCAAGGTGGGTGCCAGGGAGCAGTTTAAAGGGAACCCCAGGCTTTTCCAAAGCCCCACCCTGCACAAGTAGGGCTGTCTTGGGAAAGTCTCTGGCAACTTTCTTCCCACCATTGGCCCTTCCCAAACCGTGCGGGGTGTATAGATACGTTTAATAGGATCCCATAGGGTTTCACTCATGTTTACAATATACATAATGTCTATGTTGTATACTTTCTTTTCCCCCATTGGCTCATCACCTTACAGGCTCATGTATAGTCCTTTACTCTCACTCCCAGTGCCTATTACCAAAATTTAACCATTTTTACCTTCGATTATTTGCTCCTTATGAAGCAGATTATTATCCTCACTGAATCCAGCTTTCAGTCAGCTCTCAAAGTGAAAAAAATAGACTTTCAACCTGAGAAGAAATAAATACTATGTCCCTATTAATCTACTCCCAGTGGCCTCCTCTCTTCCACCTTCCTTCACTGTGTACCTGTTCTAGCTACCATACTTAGTTTCTGAGAAGCCTCCACTCAAAGACATCCTGATATGGGACTGGTTGGACTCCTTTGCATATTCCAGATGGCCAAATCACAGACCAATACTTGGACTCAACACCCTCCACCCCCACTATTTCTAAAGACATAAAAGGGACATGTGCATGTCTTTTGCACATCTTAGATGTATTCTCTTGACATCTATCTCTTTTTGAATATCCTCTTATATAGTGATAATTTTGCTCACTGTTTTTCCCCCCTTTGGGATCTGTTCAATAAGGAATTCTGGTAGAAGATTCTCTGTATATAGAATTCATGTTACAACCAAGTTACAGGGAATGTTAAACTTGTTCCCTCAACCCCCAGTTGTACCAATAATACCTAATAGCATTGTTCCTCTTTTGCAGAGGCACATTAAAATGAGAAAATATTACATTATGCATACAAGTTCTTATTTAATAGACATTGGAACACAAATTTTGTAATGCAGTTAGGCCTTATTCCCTGAACATTAGCATGATGACTTGGCTCAGGCCTAAGAAGAATGGGCATTGCCTATACCTCCTTGAACCATGGATACCATCTATGAAATCAACCACAATTTTCTATAACATTACCAGAAAGTAAACCTCTACCAGGGAAGACCCTACCACTGCTCTGGAGTTGACTTACTCCAAAGAGTGCTCTCTAGACAACTTAGTAACAGCAACAACCTTCTTGCAGGGCAGGTCTTTTCTCATCTAATGGTGAAGTGAAATTAAAGGACACTCCACCTGACCCAATGAAGGAAATGTGCAGAAACCATAATCTTTACAGAAACCTAACACAAAAACAGCTAACGTGTGAAAAAGTTTCACCTGGACCACGGAGAATGACTCAGGGCTTGGGAAGCCTGGTATGCCTGGAGTCCAGAGTTGGTTTTATGCCAGAAAACTTAGACCAAGACTTTTTCCCCTGTCTTCCCCATATTTTGCTGGACCTATGCAAACAATGGTGATTGCCACTCTCACACAGTTACTACTGTTTTCTTTAAACACTTATCCTTGAAGAAAGAAACAAAAACAGCTTACTAAACTTAAAAAACAACTGTAGTGAAGTATATTTCTCAAATGCAGGCAGTGAATGGGAAGGATGGAGTGGGGCATTGATGGTGGGAATATTGCCCTGATGAAGGGGGGTGTTCTTTTTATGAATGAAACCAACTATGATAATGTTTGTATTCATGTTGCTTAAACAAAAAATTTATATTAAAAAATAAGAAAAATAAAGGGAGAAGAAAAACTTCTTATAAAAGAAAAAACATAAGCATCAAACCAGATCTTCCATTTGAAACAATCCAGGCAAGAAATGAATGAAATGACATATTCAAATAACTAAATGAAAGAACCTTCAACCTAGAGTCCACTACCCAGAAAAACTCTCATTTACATAGAGGGGAGGATTAAAAACATTCTCAGACTAAAAGAAGTTGCAACATTTGCAATAACCAAACCAACACTAAATGAATCACTCAAAGAGTAATTAGACAAAATTCCCAATTGTAGCAATAACCATACACAAAATAATGGCATAACAGCCCTTTATGTCACTAGTTTCCTTAATTGTCAATGGACTAAATTCTTCTATCAAAAGGCACAGTGAGTGTAGTAGGTTGGATATGCAACAAAAGTTAGATATTGGCTGCCTGCAGGAAACACACTCAAAAGTTCAAAATAGACAAGGCTCTGAGTAAAAGGATGGAAAAGAATTGTAAAAGCCACTTCAAAAAAAAAAACAAACAAAAAACAAACTGGGGCAATCATACTTATATCAGACCAAACTGCATTCAACCTCAAGAAAATACTCAGACAAAGATAGTCACTACTTATTAATCAAGTGAACAATAGACAAATAATTACTAGCTCTGATCAACATCTATGCAACAAATGTAGATTATTAAAATATGTAAGGCTTTTGCTCACAAAATTAGAGAAACATATGGATGGAAACATGATAGTAGTGGGAGATTTCAAAACCCCATTGTTGCCACTAGACATATTCACTAGGCAGAACAGTAGGAAAGATATAAGATCCTTAAATAAGAAGCTAGAAGAATTAGGAATAATAGATGTATACAGGGCCTTTCTTCCTAAAAAAGCTGAATATACATTATTCTCAAGAGCAAATGGAACTTTCTCCATGATGAAAGACATTCTAGGACACATGTCTAACCTACATAAAGTCACAAATATAAAAAATATACTAACAATACTCTCAGATCATAATGCTACAGAGATCAAGACTGACTATAAAAGAAGATTGGATAAAAGCCAACACCTGAAGACTAAACAACATGCTGCTCAACAACAGCTGGATCAAAGAGAAAATAAAAGAAGAAATAAAGAGATTCCTTGAAACCTATGATAATAAATAAACAAATTGCCAAAATCTTTGGGACACAACAAAAACAGTAATTAGGAGGACACTCCTAATAATACAGGCCTACATTAGGAAATATGAAAATGACAGAATTGGGGCCCGGGAGATAGCATGGAGGTAAGGCGTTAGCCTTTCATGCAAAAGGTCATTGGTTCGAATCCTGGTGCCCCATATGGTCCCCCGTGCCTGCCAGGAGCAATTTCTGAGCACGAAGCCAGGAGTAACCCCTGAGCACTGCCGGGTTGGACCCAAAAACCAAAAAAAAAAAAAAAAAAAAGAAAATGTCAGAATCAACAACCTAAAGGGGCATCTTAATACTTGGAAAACCAACAGCAAGAACTCCTAACACAAGCTGTAAAAACAAATAATAAAAGTTTTAGCAGAAACCAACAATATAAAAACAAAGAATTGAAGTAAAAAGAATTGATGAGACCAGGAGCTGGTTTTATGAAAGAATAAACAAAAATGATAAACCACTGGCAAGAGTCACAAGGAAAAAAAAGAGAAAAATACTCAAATAAATAGTGTCATAAATAAAACAAACCCCAAAGATCAAAGATATCATAAGCTCCTATATGCACTACTGTATTCAGTTAAGCTAAAGAATCTGGAAGAAATAAACAGATTTCTTGAAAAATATCATTTCCCAATACTTAATGAGGAGAAAGTAGAAAGTTTAAATAGAAAATTACAAATAAAGAAATTGAAAAAGTAGTTAGGAAACTCCATAAAAATAAAAGTACAGAACCAGATTGGTTTACAGGTAAATTTTATAAAGCATTCTGAATATAGTCTTTACCACTGATACTTAGACTCTTCCAAAATATTGAAAAAAAATGGGAACCCTCCCTAATACATTCTATGAAGCTAATATACTCATTCCTAACACTGACAAAGATGCCAGCAAGAAAGAAAACTTATAGACCAATGTCACTAATAAGCATGGATGCAAAATTGTTGAACAAAGTCTTAGCAAACCAAATCACAACACGTCAAAAATTATAAATTATGCATGACGAATGATGCAAGGATGGTTCAATATATGTAAATCAATCAATATAATACGCATCAATAAAAAAGATAAAAAAACACACGATTTTTATCAATTGATACAGACAAAGCTTTTGATGTAGTCTAACACCCATTAATGATTAAAATTCTCAGAAATATAAGTTTGAAATAAAGCTTCCTCAAGATAGTAACAGCTATCTGTGAAATCCCACAGCCAACATTATTCTTTTTTTTTTTTTTTTTTGGTTTTTGGGCCACACCCAGTGATGCTCAGCGATTACTCCTGGATATGCACTCAGAAAGCACTCTTTGCTTGGGGGATCATATGGGATGCCAGGTAATTGCACTGCAGTCCATTCTAGGTTAGCACATGCAAGGGAAACTCCCTGCCACTTGTGCCACTGCTCCAACCCCCAACCTTATTCTTAATGGTAAAAAAAATAAAAGAATTTCCGTTAACTTCTGGCATGAGGCCAGGATATCCAATATCTCCACTGTAATTAAATATAGAATTAGAGTCCTAGCAATAGCAATCAGAAAACAGAAGGAAATCAAAGGAATCCAAATCAGAAAAGATGAAGTCAAGCTATCTCTATTTGCAAAAGACATGATGATATACATAGAAGACGCCAATGAATACACAGAAAAGCTCCTAGAAACATTATTCCAAAAGTAAAGTGGCCAGCTATAAAGTCAATACACAAAAGACAATTGCATTTCTTTATATGAATAATAACTCAGAGGATAAAAAGATTAAATAGTCCATCGCATTTAAAATAGGGTCTGAAACTATCTAGTACCTAGGAATCAACCTAATGAGAGAGGTGAAAGAAGTATATCAAGAAAACCTCAAAACATTTTAGAAAGAAATTGAAGAAGACCTAAGGAAATCAAAGAACATTCCATGCTCATGGATTATAACAATCAATATCATCAAAATGAGCATATTACCTAATCTAATATACAGATTCAATGCAATTCTATTAAAATTCAGAGAAAATTCTTCAATGACTTAAAACAATCTAATTATATAGTTCATGTGAAGCCATAACAGACCTAGGATAGATAGAAAAATCAATACTGAAAAACAAGAAATAGGGAGGCTTCTTATTACCTAATTCGAAGCTCAACTACAAAGCCATAGTAATCTAAATTACATAGTATCGGAACAAAGATAAATTTTCCGACCAGTTAATCAGATAGAATATCCAGTGACAAACCTCCACGCCTATGGTTACATAGCCTTTGACAACAGAGTCAAGAAAATTAAATGAGAGCCCGGG
This sequence comes from Crocidura indochinensis, assembly GCA_004027635.1. Taxonomy (NCBI): domain Eukaryota; kingdom Metazoa; phylum Chordata; class Mammalia; order Eulipotyphla; family Soricidae; genus Crocidura; species Crocidura indochinensis. The sequence continues at coordinate 12,663 of PVKC010038527.1, forward strand.
AGATAGCATGGAGGTAAAGCGTTTGCCTTTCATGCAAAAGGTCATCGGTTGGAATCCCAGTGCCCATATGGTCCCCCGTGCCTGCCAGGAGCAATTTCTAAGCATGGAGCCAGGAGTAACCCCTGAACACTGCCGGGTGTGACCCCCCAAAAAAACCACACACACACACACACA
>PVKC010038528.1:0-12743 GCA_004027635.1 Crocidura indochinensis
TAGCAAAGCTATCAAATAATTTGGATAGCACCATTAGGAGTAAACCTATAGTTTTGATGATTTATGTATTATTTCATATAAATATGTAAACTTAGAACTTAGTATTTTTGACTTATTTTTAAAGGTATATCAATGCTTAAAAGATAAAGTAAAAGGCAATGTAAAGTCACTATCAAATATTTATTAAATATAATACATGAAGATTACTTTCATATATCGAATCTGGTTAATGTTTTATTTATTTTACTTTTGTTTATTGGTTCCGGGGCCACACCAGGTGGTGCTCATAGTCTACTTATGCTCTGTATTCAGGGGTCACTCCTTTTGGTGCTGCTTGCAAGACATATGCTTTCACGCCTATACTGTTTCTGGGACAACCCCTCCAAGTTCTTGAAGTATAGTGGACTTTCACACTTTGTTTTTTTTATATTATTAAAAGTTAATGTAGGCAATGTATAAGTAGAGATATTTACAGCAATTAAATATATTTTTGTATCCATAGTTAATGGATGAGCTTATTATCGAACTGGCTTGGAAATGTACATACTGGCAAAGTATATTCAGGTATCTTTTGTAGAACACAACACTTGTATTGATAATTAACCTTTTATGTTTATACCCAATATATGTGTGGAAGTGTACAGCCTGAACAGTGACCACATCACTACATTTGAACTATAGGTTTAACTTTGAAACCTAAGTTCAAATAATAGACTTCTGATATTCATTCCTAGGAATAGGTACTCTTCAACTGACAAATAGTTCCTTTTAAAATCTACTGAAAATAGTTTGCCACATTATTTCAATCATTTTCTGGAAAAAGACTGATTTTTTTTTGTGGGAGTAGATGCTGTGATTCTATGTATATCCATTCAATAATTGCTGAGGAATGCAGAATCTATTTTTTCTTTAGAAAAGCAATTCTTTGTTTTGATGTAATTAATTAATATTTACATAAAGTGCATTCTTTGTCATGAGAGTAATTGACATTTTTTATGTAAGACAATTGGAATTGTCAGACAAATATGGTTTTAGAAGGAGAACCAGTTTCAGATCATTTATAGCTACATATACTAAAAATTTATTTTTTTCCGACCCCAAATTTATTTATTTAATTTTTCCAAAAAATTTATCAAGGTTTGCATTTTACTTAAATTTTTAATTCAGTTGTGTACTGAATATGACCTATAACTTTATTTTTTTTTAATAACCTATGTTACTAAAAAGCAAATTCTGTGAATATTCACATGTCTGGTTCCAATTAATCTGCTTAGACTATTTAATGGATAAAATAACAAACCTGATTTAGTCAATCTGGAGTTCTATATCAGTTTTAATGTTCTGTGTGTCTCCCTAAGTCTAATGCTTTTTTCCTTCACACTTGGTTTGCAGTTACATAAAATCTGAGAATGGAAAACTAGGTGCCTTCATAAATATTTTGTAATTGCATCAGTTTAAGAGATACATTATCTTAGAATGTTTCAGTGAGTTCTGAAAGAAAACTATATACATTTTAAAGTTTAGTCCCTTGAGTATATTTTTAGCACATCTACAGTGTATAAGGTGAGGTTACAAAAAAAGACATGGGTGGTCCTTAATCTCAAAAAATTCTCAGTTCCCAATTCATTGAAGTACAACCAGTCATCCTTGAAGTTACATAACTATTTCTGTCTACTTCTTGGGTACAATATTTTTTTTTAAAGGTTGCCATTTGTACGGACCAGAAAGAAAAGTGAACTGACCCAAAAGACTGTGTGACTTCCGAAACGACCTACACTTTCTGTACTTTTCCACATATGGGAAGAGTATAGAATTAACTTGATGTTTCTGAAATTATCTGCCCAAGTATTTTGAACTTTTTTTAAATATTCCTTTGTTTTGGTGAAATCTGGTTAATGAGTAATAATGAAGTGTTTAACTGCAGCAAGATAAGTTTTTGGTTTATTTCATTCTAAAATTGAAACATTTATTGCTTTTCAACTTTTCCCTTTTTCCTATGAAATAATTTTCCTACAAAATAACTCCTACAAAATTGTTTTAAATCATAGACAACAATTTGTAGTTGATTAAGTGAAAAAGGAACTCCATAAATGATGTTGTTTTAAGAAATATTTGCATTTTCAACATATATTTACCAGCTTTAGAAAAGTATTATCTCCAAGAGGCAAAGGTGAGTTGTTTTCTGCACATATCAGGGAATACTTTTTTCTTGGTTTTGGGGCCACAACAAGAAGGGTCAAAGGGGTAACTCCTGTCTGTACTCAGAAATTACTCCTGGCAGGCTCAGGAGACAAAATGGGATGCTGGGATTGAACCTGTGTTAGCTCTGTACAAGGCAAATGTCTTTCCCACTGTGCTATCGCTCCAGTGATAGAAGACGTATTAAAGTAATGTTGAATGTTCTTATAAGTTTTTGAAAAAAAAAATTGTTTTTTGGTTTTGGGGCCACACCCGGCGGTGCTCAGGGGTTAATCCTGGCTGTCTGCTCAGAAATCGCTCCTGGCAGGCACGGGGGACCATATGGGACACTGGGATTCGAACTAACCACCTTTGGTCCTGGACTGTCTGCTTGCAAGGCAAACACCGCTGTGCTATCTCTCCGGGCCCAAGTTTTTGAAAATTTAAGAGTAAGCACTAATATGTAAAATTTCATTAGCACTCACAAGAATTAAAAGTAAGTTAAATTGTGTTGATACTTTTAGAGATGAAAGCATAATTTTATTTTTTATACTTTGATGGAAAATGTCAGTAAAGGAGAAATAATTTGATTGAATGAACTGAATGCCTTTCATTCTTAAGGAAACATTGCATTTTCATTGCATTATGTTTAATCACAGTTTTGGAGTTAGTCTGTATTACCCTCTTATTAAGAGTATATTTCATGTGCCTTACCACAATCACAGATCTGTTAATATGATTAGTTAGTTACTACTAGCTTTTGCAACCCATTCCATTTTGAATTCTCTCAAAATTTCCTCAACTCATTGCTTCTTAAAGAGGCCCAATGCTGAACTGAAAGCTCTGATAATTTACGTTGGATAATGTGTATTTCATTTTTCGCTCCATCAATTGTTGATTCTGTGACCTTTTGAGAAACCACTTAATTATCTGAGGCCTACTTTATTCTTTCTTCTAATTTTTAAGATAAGGATAATCAGAGCAAGCTATTATTGAAAATATTTCTAGTTTTCAATGATGAGTTACTGTTCACAGATTTTCAAGAGCTTTTCTCAAACTAGCCTGGAAGTCTTGTTATGACAGTTTTCCAAAGGAAAAATTATTCTTCTGGGTTCTGTCTCTACTAAGGAGTGCCATCATGTGATAGTTTATTTGCTGGAATCAAGTAGAAATTGAACTCAGATCTCTATACAAAAGTAGTTCCTCTTTAAGGATAACCTATCTTCAAAGAACTAAACTTCCACATCAGGCTTGAGAATGACTCCAACTCTAATAAAATGAAGGCAGCGATAGGATCTAGTGATGATGTGACCATATCGGTCATTTCTTTAGGCTCAATCTATTCCTTATGTCTTTTTTTTTTTTTTTTTTGGCTTTTTTGGGTCACACCCAGCAGTGCTCAGGGGTTACTCCTGGCTCCATGCTCAGAAATTGCTCCTGGCAGGCAGGGGGGACCATATGGGGCACTGGGATTCAAACCGATGACCTTTTGCATGAAAGGCAAACGCCTTACCTCCATGCTATCTCCCAGGTCCCTCCTTATGTCTTTTATTTCAAAGAGATGTCTTATCTATCATAAATATGATACAATTCTTTTGGTTTGTTTTATAAAAGTTATAATGATTTTGTATTGAAATGACCAAATCTTTATTCAGATATTCTTAGTAGGTATTTGCATGGCAGTAGATAAAATTTAAGGGGAAAGCTATGATCTTAGATGAGAATAAAAAGAAATATGACACTGTAAACTTTGTGTGATATTTTCACTTTTGAAAAGTATACTTTAAAAAAAATATAGACTAGGGGCCAGAGTAATAGCACAGCAGCAGGGTGTTTGCCTTGCAAATGTCCCAGCTGACACTGGATGGGCCTGGGTTTGATCCCTGGTATTCCATATTGTCTCCAGAGATGTCAGGAGCAATTTCTGAATGCAGAGCCTGTAATAACCCTTGAGCATCACCAGGTGTGGCCCCCAAACCATAAAAAAAACAACCACCAAAAGTTATAAGTTATAGTATATACTTAGTGATATTAATTGCAGTGATAAACACTTTGATATTATATGGTTAGCATATCAGTTATATTATCTTGTAATGTTGGGCTCTGTCACTTATTTTATGACTATAGGGAACTAAAGAGGATATTTCCATTCTCTTCTAGGCATAGTTTATTTCTCTATAGTGACTATGTGCATATATACATATATAATTTCTATTCATATAAAGTTTGGTATATATTGGTATAGTTGGTTGTTAATATCCATTTCCCAAATATTAGAAAATAAATATTACTGTTCCATTCTTCACAGTGTTAGACTTACAACATTGCATAATATCTGAGTGGTATGACTGGAATTGATCTAGCCATATGTTCAGGAGTGGCAAATTAATGGCAGTAAATCAATCCTCTGCCTCTCTGAGATTGAGTTAGGAATGAGTAAGGAACTTAATCATCATGAAGGCACATGCTATATTTTGTTACTGGCTGTAAGATCAGTGGTTAAAATAGTACTTGGCATATGGTAGGTGAGCTATAAATGTTAGTTGAAAAAATAAATGAATAAGATTAGCTGGTCAAATTCATCTTTATTGGAATTATTTTTGTATTGTTTTAATTTTCAAAATGTTGGATAAGGTCTATTATTTATATAAAATTATATTTATATAAATATTCAAATATATTTATATTTGGACTTTTGGCTCCACCCAGCGGCACTCAGGTTTGACTTTTAGTCTGTGCACAGGGTTCATTCCCAGAGAGCTTAGGGAACCATTTAGAGCTTTAGGAATCAAACCCAGGTTGGTTGCATGTAACTATCCACTATATTATTACTATGCACTATCCACTGTATTATTACTTTGGCCTCAATTTTATGTCATATTAACTGGGAAAAGTATAGTAAAGTGAATTTTTTCATGGAGTGTAAGGAGAACTCAAGAATGATAGGTGGCCAGATGGTAGAATGTTAGGGCCCACTGGGGACCATCAGGGACACATCAGTAGTGCTTTGGGGACCTTAAGGTTATATCTGAGGTTATAAGGTTATATATTAGAGGTGGTCTATGTGGTATGGGGAAGACTCATGCAAGAAATATGTCTTTATTCCTGTATATTTCCCCAGACCTCTATATAGCATTTATGTTGTAGATGAAATAGATCCCCTTTAATAGAGCAACCAATTGTTAAAATTATAATTTATGTCTCAGTTTTTCTAAATCCAGAAACCTAGAATTAGATAATACATAGAAAATAGGATCTGTTCACTTTAGGCAAAATTTGATTTTATGACTTTTTACCTCTCCTAAATCTAATAATAAATCTTGTATATGATTTAATATACCTATAATATAGAATGTAGTTTTGTGTATTGAATAAAATAAGTTCTCACTTCCATCTTTTCATTATATATTGAAGACCTGTTTTTAATATTTTTTGCCTTTAGAATTCTTAAATATATATTACATTTTCCTTTAAAACATAGTCTCTACTTTTTTTTAATGCACTACATTTATTTTCAGAAGAAATACTTTTGGGGGAGTTAGAAACATGCCAAACAGTTATCTGAAGCTGTTTCTGGTTATTTGCTTAGGAATGAATTCTGTCAATTCTTGGGGGACCATATCCAGTGTAGACTTGTATTGAATCAGAATTAGAAGCAGCCAAGGGAAGTACCTTAATTCTGTATTGTTGCTCTAGTCCTATATTCACTTTTTCACATAAAATTATACTGACTTGATGGGCCGGAGAGATAGCATGGAGGTAGGGAGTTTGCCTTGTATGCAGAAGGATGGTGGTTCGAATCCCGGCATCCCATGTGGTCCCCTGGGCCTTCCGGGAGCGATTTCTGAGCAGAGCCAGAGAAACCCCTAGGCAATGTCGGTGTGACCCAAAACAAAACAAACAAAAAATCATAATGACTTGAGTATGTGACACTAATTCTATAGTTTCTTTTCCTTTCTTGTTTCTTTTTTGGTTTTTGGGTCACACCCGGCAGTGCTCAGGGGTTACTCCTGGCTCCATGCTCAGAAATTGCTCCTGGCAGGCACGGGGGACCATATGGGGAACTGGGATTCGAACCGATGACCTTTTGCATGAAAGGCAAATGGCTTACCTCCATGCTATCTCCCGGGCCTCCAGAAAGTTTTTATAGTGTAGGGCTATATATAAATATGAAATTTTAAAGCACAAATTGTTGGGGAATTGTCTAAACTTAAACCAGCCTCCAATAAAAACCTACCCTAATAAGTAGTCTTAGGAACCATATGAGGAAATCTGATAGTGGTACTGTTATAATAGTGATTTTTATTGTAATTCATATCTAAATTCTGGTGGCTTGGCATTATTAATAAATAATGCACAATTAAGGGATTTAGAATATGTGGGGTTTTCCTCCTTATAAGAAAAAATCATGGGAATTCAGGTGAAATGGCAATTGGGGTATACATCGATTGAACTAAAAGGTTGCCTATCTACAGAAATTAAATATATTTATCTGAAAAATTTGTGCTAATTGTTCTTCCATTCTTTGGTAGGCCTTTAGGAAAGAGAAGTCTATAACCCTTCTATGAGAAAGGAAACAGTGGTAGTAAGGTTCTTCCTCCAGATTATGTTCATAGAACTGGTTTTTCAAACATGTACAATATAGATAACCTATGTAATGAGCAGAACAGCTTAGGTCCTTTCTTATGAAAGGAATAGAATAAAGTAACCGGCACAAGTATTTATTGAGCACCTGTTCTTTGTTCCACACTATAGTAAGTACTCGATCACTCTTGGAGGCAGGACAGACACAGTCCTTCTCAATATCTTTAAACTTAATGGCAAATAATCAACACAAATAATAAACTTAATTCATTAGTTTTCCAATGGGTGGGAATTAGGTATTCAGAAAAAATACTTATGAGCCAGTTTTGTCTCTGGAATAACAAGATTCTTTTTATCTCTTCTCTCCAAAGTAATTTTTAACTTCCTTTAAAATAACATAGAATATCTTTGTATCTTTATTCACTGTTACTACTATTACATAAGAATGTAAAATCAGGGGCTGGGCGGTGGCGCTGGAGGTAAGGTGCCTGCCTTATTGTGCTAGCCTTGGACAGACCGCGGTTCGATCCCCCGTGCCCCATATGGTCCCCCAGGCCAGGGACGACTTCTGAGCGCATAGCCAGGAGTAACCCCTGAGTGTCACTGGGTGTGGCCCCCCAAAACGAAACAAAACAAAAAAAAAGAATGTAAAATCAAATTTATCCTTAAAAGTAGGTATTGACAACTTTTCAAAATTTGAAGTGAATGAAGCAAAATATAAGAAAGCAAAGCAATTAAGAATAAGCCAAATTATGATAATTTAATTATAAATGCTATTCTAAACTTTGTAATATATGTAAAATTTTGTGTTATTAATGTAAAATTTATTTAAATCACGATTCTTACTGATTTCTCATTTTTATTAATTTATAGTATATGCTCAGCAATACTTAGTGTCACAAATGATGTGGATATACCATAGGAAAATAAAAAGGAGGAATTCTGCCATCAGCCCTGAAACCCTACCATCCTGTGCCGCATCTTAGGTATGTGTGTGTGTGTGTGTAGGGGGGGGGTCCTCTGGTCCCTCCCATCAAATGGAATTGGTGCTGCTTGCAGTGTCCCCAGCTTTCTTCTGAGTCCTGCTGCTGGCCCTGATCCCTCTACTGTCCCACATCATATCTCAGGTCTGTGCGTGTACAGAGAGAGGGACTCTCCAGTCCCTCCACCATCTCTCCTCTCTCTAAACCTCATGGATGTGTGGCTTGAAATAAAGACATTTCAATTTATACCATATATTTTCAAGTAGATTTGGACCTAGCACTTCCTTCTCCTTGAAAATATACAGTTCAAAACTCAGTTGAACACAATGAATTAATTTGCTGTCATGGCCTGCTTGGTCTGGACACTAAGGGAATTTTTGAGGACCCTGCTCAGGAAGGTAGAAGGTGTGTGCATGAATTTGGCAAACATGGGATCAGGGATTCAGACACTCAGAAGTAAAGTAGCATCTTGTCTCTTTATTCTTGTCTTCTTCTTTCTCTGGGCTAGAGCAGAACACTTAAACAAAATTTTCTTGGCAAGGCATCACAATTGCAGACATAATCTTTAGTTCTCTCAATGGACCTAGAGAATGCCTAGGACAAGCTGCATGTTTATCTTTACTGACCCAGGACAGGCACAGCCCCCAGACTCCATCTCTTCCAGCAAGGTCAGTTCCCAGAGACTGGATATTATTTTGGCCTTGCTTCAGTTCACTTATTCTGAGCTGAGGCCTGAAATATTAATCCTGCAGACCACTCCAACACTTAGACCTCAAATAATTCTTTGATGTTAGGATGCCACTGGCAAGAGCTATAGCATCAAACTTGAATAAATGGGGCCATATCAAACTAAATGTCTGTATGGCAAAAGAAACATGGGCTAAAGTTAGAAGACAGCTAATTAAATGGAAGAAAAATTTTGTACTCAACACATCAGACACAGGTTTGATATCTAGGATGTACAAAGTCTTCACAAAGTTTCGCTCTATATAACCTAAAAACCCCATCAAAATTGGGAAGAGGAAATAAAGAAACATATCTCTGAGGAAGACCAACAGAAGGCCAACAGACACATGAAAAAGTGTTCATCAGCACGTATAATTAGGAAATTCAAATCAAGAAAACAGTGAGATATTCTACACCATTGAGGATGACACATATCAAAAAATACTGGGAACAATCTCTGTTGGTGGGGATGTGATGAGAGAGGAACTCTTATTCACTGCTGGTGGGAACGCTGGTTGTTACAAACCCTATGGAAAACAATATGGACAGTTATCACTAAACTCAAAGTTAAGCAGCAATTTGACCCAGCCATTCCTATTTTGGGTATCTATCCTCAGGGCAGAAAAACTTTCATCCAAAAGAATATATGCACACCACTATTGATTACAGCATGAATACAATAACTAGGAATTGGAATCAACCTAGATGTCCAACAACAGTCGAGTGGATCATGAATATGTGGTACATATATACAATGGAATACTACAGAACTGTAAGGAATGATGCAATCATGAAATTAACATCAACATAGATGCAACTAGAAGATATGCTAAATGCAGTGAGCCAGAAGAAGAAAAAAATAGATTATCACTTATATGTGGTATTTAGAATAACTGCACGAAGAAACACAATGTCTGAATGGTAGTTATCTTGAACACTGTTGTCTCCAGAGTATAGGAGAAGGATATAAACTCAGTGGAAGAGAGAAACACAAAATTTATATTCTCTTTATACCTCAAAGAGACCTGTAGCAATAGATACAGCTGTTTAGATTGAGCAGATGTTCAACTAACTGCCTTATTTATTTATTTATTGTCTTTTTTTGGTCACATCCAGCAGCTCTCAGGGATTACTCCTGGCTCTACACTCAGAAATCACTGATGGCAGGCTCGGGGGACCATATAGAATGCTGGAATTCGAACTACCTGTCCTTCTGCATGAAAGGCAAATACCTTACCTCCATGCTATCTCTCGGGCTCCATCAATTAACTGCTTTTTAAAGAAGCTGTAATAATGTTTGAATGCTTTTATCCAAAAAACAGGTGCAGAATGAACCTGAACTTCCACTGCAGTGCTCACTATAAGAATGTTTTAATGTCTTAATTTTAATGTGTATATAATAACTCCTTAATCTTTTGTTCATAGTTGTTCTTAGAAATATACTTTGGGGGAGGGCCGGGTGGTGGCGTTGGAGGTAAGGTGCCTGCCTTGCCTTGTGCTAACCTAGGACGGACAGCGGTTCGATCCCCCGGTTCCCCATATGGTCCCCCGTGCCTGCCAGGAGCGACTTCTGAGCGCATAGCCAGGAGTAACCCCTGAGCACCGCCGGGTGTGGCCCAAAAACCAAAAAAAAAAAAAAAAAGAAATATACTTTGGTCATCTAATTTCCCATTACAGTGCTATATTATATTAGACTCTAAATACAGTGCTCATTATAATATTTTGTCAAATACTCTAATATATGTGTGTTGGCCACTTCTATGCCTAATTTCTGTCTCTATTTCACATAATGTTTATGTCATACATAGTCTTTAGATATTTATTTTCCATTTGATTATACCTGCTAATGTGTTCTAGTGTTTATGTCCACAGATATCATTGGAACAGGGACCTTCATGCCATATATCTAGCTATAGTGCTCATTCATAGACAATGTGTTTGAAATTTATTTATTTATTTCTTCATTTGTTTTTGTGCTACACCCGGCAGTGCTCAGGGGTTACTCCTGGCTCTGCACTCAGAAATTATTTCTGGAAGGCTCATGGGACTATATGGTATGCTGGGGATCGAACCTGGGTCTGCCCCAGGTCTGCTGCATGCAAGGCAAATGCCCTATTGCTGGCCCATGAAATGCCCTACTACTCTGGCCCCTAAAATTCATTTTTTAACAACATATTTTACTATTATACCAATGCCCATGTTTTCAGTTTGCTTCCAGGAAAGAAACCTAGATGCTCAAGACTATTAGATAATACTTTATGGTGTATACTCCTTTTACAGTGCTCCTTACTATATTACTTAGTATTCTAGACTTGTAAGTTATGATTGTTTTAAGAATGCTCTATGCACAATTTAACCTAGCAAACTTTTCTTCAGCAAAGTTTACCATCACCAATGATGAATTGCCTAGAAATTGGAAAACCTTTCTATCTAACTGCAAACTATGGATAGATCTTCATTGTCTGTCTATGTGTTTTGGTGAGAGAGAGAGAGAGAGAGAGAGAGAGAGAGAGAGAGAGAGAGAGAGAGAGAGAGAGAGAGAGAGAGAGAGAGAGTGTGTGCGCGTGTGCATGTGGTGGCCACTTCTATGTCTAATTTCTATCTCTACTATACATAAAGTTTATCTAATATATAGTCTTTAGGTATAACCCTTCGTTTCCACCCTCCCCTGCTTATTATTATTATTATTATTATTTTTTTTTTGGTTTTTGGGCCACACCCGGTGGTGCTCAGGGTTTACTCCTGGCTGTCTGCTCAGAAATAGCTCCTGGCAGGCACGGGGGACCATATGGGACACGGGGATTCGAACCAACCACCTTTGGTCCTGGACTGGCTGCTTACAAGGCAAATGCCGTTGTGCTATCTCTCCGCCCCCCAACCCCCCGCTTATTCTTTAGCAAATACTTTTCTATTCTTTTGCTCTCTCACACCTGATATGTTATTTCTCCCTTTTTAATCCCTTTTACCTACAGTTTTTTAACTCCTCGGGAACTGCAATGTTTCCTCAACTCCTTCTACTTAAAGCTAGCTCACAAAGTGAAAGGACAACCTCCCAACGTGCCCTGCCTCAGCCCAAGAGAAGCTGCCACTGCTGCTGCTGCTGATTTGCTCTTTGCAACCTCATTTCTCCCGCCTCCCTTCACTGTGGATTGCTGCTTGCCAGGAATGATTTCTGAGTGCAGTTAGGAGTAATTCTTGAGCATGACTGATGGGGCTCAACTGCCCCACACCCAAGATAAAAAAAAAAAATAGAACACCCTATTTTGTTTTGGGGCATACCTTGAGATCCTCAGGGATTACTACCGGTTCTATGCTCAGGAATCATTCCTGGAAGTACGTGGGGGACCATATGGGATTTAAAGACTTCCACCTAAGTGGGCCACATGCAAGGCAAATACCCTACCTATTGTGCTATCACTTCAACCTCAAACACCTATTTTTATTTTTCTTTGTTTTATTTTGGGATGAACATTTTGGCAGTGGTCAGGGGTTCCTCCTTGCTCTGTGCTCAGAAATTGCTCCTGACAGGCTTGGGGGACATATGGCTGCTGGGAATCCAACCTGTGTCCGTCCCAGCTTGGTTGCATGCATTCTCTCTCTGGCCCCAAACATCTATTTTTAAACAGTACAGTGTAGTACAGAATTTTTCCTGATGAAGAGTTAAGAAGATAGAAACACCTGACTAGTTATTCTTTTTTTTTTTGGGGGGGGGCACACCCAGTGACACTCAGGGGTTACTCCTGGCTGTTAGCTCAGAAGTCGCTCCTGGCAGGCACGAGGGACCATATGGGGAACCGGGAGATCGAACCGTGGTCCGTCCTAGGTTAGCGCAGGCAAGGCAGGCACCTTTACCTCCAGCGCCACCGCCCGGCCCCCTAGTTATTCTATATTGAAATTAATTGGAGTCTGGAAAATTTAGAGGTTCTTAATAAGGAATAGTTATTTACATTCATGAATATTCCAGGTCTGTCTACAAGATCAACTTTTGATAATCTTTTCACATCCAGTTGGCTGCAAAATCATCACTATACTATCTTAGAAGGTTCAGCATATTTCATTGATGTTTATGTTAATGAACTTAAAAATAAACCATACTACTCTTCACTGGATATTATAAAGAACTAAATACATGTGCTTTGTTGCAAAGTGATTTAAAATTAAGATTTGAGCAAAATAAAAATATTTTTCTTATTTCACAAAGACAAGGTTTTGTCTCTGTTTAAAAATTTTATTTCGGGGGCCGGGCGGTGGCGCTGGAGATAAGGTGCCTGC
>PVKC010038529.1:0-13499 GCA_004027635.1 Crocidura indochinensis
ATTCTCTGGATTTTCCTATTTTATCCATTTTGTAGTGTTCTCCTCATTATTTAGATTGTATATCCCCTATTTGTACCAAAATTTATTAGATCTAATTTGGACAGTTAACTAAAAACAGATTCATCTCATTGTTTCTACTGAGAATTGGTATTGTTTAAGCAAGTTTGGAGTGTATACATGGAAACATTAATAAAAAAAAATCACTAGACACAGTGATTTGGAAGATAATACATATATTGTGTTATCCAGTTTATTTCAATAGTAAAGCTATAATTAAAATTTTATTCAGTATAAAAAAGAGTCAGGAACAATGAAATTTGATTTGTGACATATACTTTTCTCTTCTACCAATGTGATATTACAATTACAGGGAAGACAATGAAATACTTTTATGTCACTGATTCCATTGCACATATTATTAACAATAAGGGGGTACTTTTTACCATAAGAAACAGAAACAGAAACGGAGTTTATTGTTTTTATTTTATTTAAAGATATATAGCATTTCTGACATTGCTTATCATAATATATGTTTCCAAATAAGCAAGTTCAAAGTTATTAAAAATCGAAAGAAAAGGTATAAAAGAAAGAATATTTTTATAAGAGATAAAAAAGTACTGTGGCAAGCTAATTTGTGAAAATTGCTGTATTTCTAATTAAACAATTAAAACAATGGAAGAAGGTTTACTAAGCTTTTTTAGCTATCAATTATGTTCAATTGTTGTTTTCCTGTAGGAATGAGAGAATCAAACAAATAAAAATGTCCATAATTCAAAGTACTATTACTGTTACTATGGCTTCTGTGGAGCATGTTATTAGCTGCCAGAACTCCTGAAAGAGGAATGTGGGAAGAATGTATGTACTCAATCCAAAAATTTCCTGGTGATATCAACCCAAATATCACATACCTAATGTTTGGTGAGATTGATGTACCTGAACAGAATCAGAGAAGTAGTGAGGAAGGATCATAGGCAAAGAGATGATTCTGGATGCTAGAAGAAGCAGGAATGACTTTGGCAGGGTGGGGATTTGGCCTGCTCTTTTATTTTCCAAGATTGCCAGCTTTCTACTGCATGACCCATTGGTTCCATCTCTTTCTAGAAAAGAGTGAATCTATGAAACTGGTCAGGTGTGAACATTTATTCTTAAATATATCTTAAAATAGTAGGACTGATTAAAAAATTATGCAAATACAGAACATGTTCCATTTTCTCTGATTATTCTGCTTCTGATAGTTGTAATTGCAAACCATTCAATTATCACTGAGTAGGACAGCTTCCACCAGGGTCCCAAGAGACATCTGTCCAAGAAAAAAGGACAATAGTCTATAATTCATTAAAATTCTATTCCAATCTCCCAATTGGAGAGTCCAGGAATCAAATAAGTTTCAAAAGATTCTTTACCTCTTCCAGACTAAGAATTCACCTAATCTCTTTTATCTTATTAGTCCCATTACCAAATCAAAAATAAGTCAAAGGAATAAAATGAACAGAAACTCTAAGTAATATGTATGCCATGATCTTTATTCATATCACATATTTACATCATATCACTGATCATTTCAACTTCAATTGTATATAAAATGAAATGAGGGCCTTGTTCAAATGCAAATTTGTCACATTTAACAATTTTAAATTAAACCTATAAATCCAAGTTTAATTTTAAGTCAAACTAAAAACTGTCTTTCCTTTTAAAAATGGAGATGTTTTCTTTAAAAGTTCTATCTAAATTAGTACTAAAATTTGATTAAGTTCTTTTGTCCTTCTGGCATTAGATACTGTGTCCTCTATTCTCCATATAAAACCCAGATTGAGAGCTTGACTACTAGAAGGAGCTGAAACCAAAATAAAATAAATAGAAACCATTTCATTGGTAATAGTACTCTTGTACTCACTTTTAGAAAAACATATTTTATAAGGGTTATTTTTCACCATATGTGAGAAATTCAATTTAAACTACAAAATTTTTTAAATAACTTACAGAACAAATTTTATTCTATATTTGACAATTCATAAGAACACGTCATATTGAGTTTCTAGTGGAGATTGCAGAGTTAGTTTTTTACTCATTAAACAGAAGCATAAGAAAATTCTACAAGAAGTCACCATTTTTCATATGAAATAACCTTGAAATCACGAAAGAATGTTAGAGATCAAAGGAACTGTGCAAGAGGAAAAAACCTATATTTAACTTAATGCATGGCCCCAGAGATAAAACTATGCTAAGTCAACACATAGCTATATAGATTTTAGCATTTCATATTTATTTGCATCATTACAGAATTCTTCAGTGGTTGAATGCCATTCTACTTTGCCAACAGCTGTCTCTAATGCTTTCTTCTCTGTAGAGTACATATTTATATCTATCTAAAGACTAAACTGTAAGTTATTTAACATGTCTACTATAACTTTCTTGATTGAAAAAAGTAAATTCAATGCTTTCTCTGCTGCATGTTAAAAATAGTTCTGAGAGAAGCAGGTACATATCAGGAGAAAAGTTCAGAATATGATATTCTGCACAATAAGATTTTAAAGACACCCTAAGATTTGTCTTATATACTGTCTAAATTTCTGTCTTAAATTGAAAAACATTACCTCATAATATTTGTTGCATCCATTCACAGCACAGAGTCCTGTTGAAGTTCAAGACTGTCACTAAACAGCTACTTGGCATATTGGAAACTGATTTATTCTAAAAAATGTCTTTAAAATACTGTACTACATCGTTTAAGGTGACAAATGCATGGATTAGAAAAATAAAGATAAAGAGGCTCAGTTATTTGGATAACTTAGATTTTATCCTACTGTAGTTAAATATTCTGTGGTTGGCCCAGGAGATAGCATGGAGGTAAGGCGTTTGCCTTTCATGCAAAAGGTCATCGGTTCGAATCCCGGTGCCCCATATGGTCTCCCGTGGCTGCCAGGAGCAATTTCTGAGCATGGAGCCAGGAGTGACCCCTGAGCACTGCCGGTTGTGACCCAAAAACCAAAAAAAAAAAAATTCTGTGGTATACCCATAAAGGCTACTGCTTCTAATGTACTGAATGTATTAAACTTTTCTCTGTCCAGTCCTGTAGTTCTATTCTCTTACAAATATTATTTATTAGAACACTAAACAATGAGTTTCGGGTTGGGAATTTGGGAATTAGAAATCTTCCAACCTATACTGATACTAGTGTCCTAGAACATTTGTGATCTCATGCTAAATGCATTATTTATAAATTTATTTATTTTTATGAACACTTTTCAAGTGTATACTTTGTCAAGTATTACACTAATTATTTAGAATTCAATGCTAATAAAATATGTGAGAGCTAATTATATGAAAGAGTAGAGTGTATAAGAAATAGGGACTTGCAGTAGTTGTATTCAGTACTATAATAGAAGATATCCAAGGAAGTGGATTAAGTTTATTCTTTGGGAATTAGAAAAGACTCTCTAAAAACAATAAGATTTTTCTGAAAGCAAAAAGAAAGTTGGAGAATATATCAAGGTGGGTACATGGACCTCAGCTGACTGAACAGACTCCTGTACTTGCCACAGGTCAGAAAAACCATGGATTCAAGAGTATACACAGCATAGCTACAAAAAAGGACATAGATGTAGGATTTCTATTTCACTGACTCTATATACCATTGTCTGCATAATACATTTTGGATTTTAAGTTTTTGAAAACAAATAAATGTGAATCAAAATTAAAAGTCAGAGGTTTGACATATAATATAGTGGGTAGGGCTCTTGCCTTGCACACAGCCAACTTGGTATCCCATATGGTGTGCAGCCCCTCCATGAGTAATTCCTAAGTATAGAAGCAAGAATCAGCCCTAAGCAGTACTGGATGATGCCACAAAATAAAAAGAATGTTTAAAATAGACGTAATTACTATAATTGAGTTCACTAGCTACCATGACAAAACATTTTCTAATGACAAAAAGGGAAAAAATAAACATTTTATTTTATATGTGATAAGAATAAGAAACTATCTCACTTGCCTATTCTGCCCCTGAAGTTCTTGCCATCTCTTTTGCTAAAAACTAGTAAATTTTTGCATGAAAAGGTAGACTAATTGATGATATTTTGCAACATTTTTCTCTAAAGTACAATGCAAGCAGAAATTGATCTGCGCTGGAGTGACAGAACAGTAAAAAAAAAAAAAACATAAACATAATACTAAATTTTTTCCAGAAGTTAAGATGTTAAAATAACTGATTTTTAGTTTTGGTATTTATTTTCTTTTTCTGTTTTTTGGGAGAGAGCACACCTTGTAATAAATACACAGTACTTGATCATGCCTCGATACTCAGAAATCACTTTG
Source organism: Crocidura indochinensis (assembly GCA_004027635.1). Taxonomy (NCBI): domain Eukaryota; kingdom Metazoa; phylum Chordata; class Mammalia; order Eulipotyphla; family Soricidae; genus Crocidura; species Crocidura indochinensis. The sequence goes on from PVKC010038529.1 coordinate 4,315, forward strand.
GTACTGCTCAGCTGCACATAGCTGACCTCAGTTCAAGTGTTAGTACTATAAATGATTCTGCAATGACTACCATACACTGTATAGATTATTGTCCTTTGATGTGAAATAGGGTTATAGTTATCTTTAAAGCCAATGCTAAATATTAAATAAATCATACTATTTTTTAAATTTTTCATAAAGCGCAAGGAAAATCACTTTAATAATAATTAGCAGAATCAACATCATCCTATACAATATATATACTGCTCAAGTTACTTTATTTTCACTAACTAGCATATTTTAGGAATGATAGTTGAGAAAAGTATAAACAAGCTTTTTAAACGTAAGTGCTATGTTTGTTCTTTCTATGTTAACTTCTTAGCTTTGCTCATATTTGCTCAAATGTGATAAATTCCACGAGAATCATGAAGAAATAAGAAGTATGCTTCTAAATAATTGCCTCCCCACATATAGCTGAATCTATAAACAAGAGATGCAGACAAATCCAAAGAGGGTTAAAATGTTTTTTATAGAAACTAAGGATAAGAATAAAGTAAATATATTGTACTTTAAAATGCATATTAAATATTTCCTTCTATATTTGGGGTTAGAAAGATTATACAAAAATAGCATTTGCCTTTCACATAGATGACCTGGGTATAATGCCCTGTATTTCATAAAATTCCCAGATATTACCAGAAGTGATCCCTGAGCCCATAGTCAGGAGTAAGCCCTGGGCATTCTTGCTGTGATCCATAAATAAAAAAAAAGCGAACAATATAAAATAAATATATCCTTCTATGTTCAAATTAATTATGTGTATTTTTGATTTCCTATATTGTTGAGATATGACAGTTGAACTGGGATATGCCCCTTATATACCCCACTGTAATGACAGTTGAACCTGGACACACCTCCTGGACAAGCTCTTGGACACAGACTCCTTGTCATGCAAGGTATAAAAGGAAAAACTTGGATAATTGCGGAGGGCAGGGCAGAATATCTACCTGAGCAGTACCAGATAATTTATGCAGGGCCAAATATAAAAGCATTGGATAGATTCTGCCTGCTTTGGATCTATCCCCGTTTCTTTCTTCTACAAGGGCCTCCCCCGTCAACTCTAACCAGTGGATTTCCATCTATCTTTTCCTCTGTCTCAGAAACCCCTGGATGACGGCTGCAGACCTCAGTCTCCAGGAGGAATAAAATATATACTTGGTTTTTCCCCATTCTCTCTTCTCCCGGGTGTGCAGCATCTAAACTAGATGAATTCTGAGAACATTTTCTGAAGTTTAGGCAACATCTTTTAATGTTTTTAAATGTTTTTAATTAATTTGAGATAGCTTTTTATTATTGGCCATATCTTTTACTGCAAGGGTCTATAACATCCACATATTTTGTGCTAAATTATTAATATTCATAAGTTAGGATGCTCATTTTCAGTTCTTCACAATTTTAGGTTATTATTTAATTTTCTAATTACTGTTCTTGGGTTGTAATTTAATTATAATTAGTGTTTTTAACAGAAAATAAATTTAAAGCATTTTTCAGGGTTGCTACTATATATATCTTATATATATTTTTTCTACCCTTTGATGTGAGGTTATGAGAAGGAAGTATATGTCCCTAGCTTTGGTATAAATTGGGGGACCAGGTAGTGCTGGGAGTTGAACCAGGGTCTCCCTGAATCCTGATGTTCATATTAAATAATGGTCTTAGAATTTTTATTATGGAAATTTTAATTCATTTGAATACAGTAGATGTATTAATTATACTTTTGGTTTAAACTATGTTAATAATTTAAATACTACAATATGTCACTCAAATGTTTAAAAAAATCACCCACTGTTAATTTCATAATGTCTTTAGTATAAAAGTTCTGTTTTCTATTTATTACCACCCTGAATAAACCACCCCAAATTTCAAAGAGCTAAACATGTATATAAATAATATAGATAGAATTGTACATGTTTTTATTTCACCTTTATTAACTATATATCTGTTAACTCATGCTTATAGAAAGGATATTTAGCAACTCAAAATCATAAAAAAATTCTGAATACATTTTTATTAAAAGAAAATTTCAAATTATACTTGGAGATTATGCTCTCCTTTTCTCTATACCAAATGTCTATTCTAAAACTTTATGGGGCTGGAGAGATAGCACAGCGACATTTGTCTTGCAAGCAGCCAATCCAGAACCAAAGGTGGTTGCTTCGAATCCTGGAGTCCCATATGGTCCCCCTTGCCTGCCAGGGGCTATTTCTGAGCAGACAACCAGGAGTAACCCCTAAGCACCGCCGGGTGTGGCTCCAAAACAAACAACAACAACAAAAAACTTTAATAAAATATACATTACAAAATGAATATATTTTAAGGTAGCTGAAAAAGAAAAGCCAGGTACATAGATACTGGGTAAAATAAGTAAAATAATGGGAGCATAGAGGGTAAGGCTCTTCCCTTCCATGCGACTCACGATGTCCTGGCATCCCATATGGTCTCCTGAGTCTGCCAGGAGTTATTCCTGAGTGCACAGCCAGGAGTTATCCCTGAATGCTGCCAAGTGTGGCCCACCACTGCAAAAGTAAATTTATATTCTTGATGTGAATCTAATCCTAAGATTTCATGGGCCATTTAAGAGATTATTATAGAGTGATATAAAAAACTAAATTCAATATTACATTTCATTATGAAAAATGTGGGTTTTTTATACTTGGATGGGTATGGAGACTATTATGCTGAGTGAAATTAGAGAGAAAGAGACAGATATAGAATAATCTCACTCATTTGTAAGGTATATAAAATAAAAATATAGCATGATAATAATATCTAAAAACAATAGATATGTGGGTTAAAAACTTGCCACAAGTAGTGAACTAATTCAGTTAGGGTAGATAAAGGACCCCTATGACAAAGATAGTTGGAACTTATTTCCCTGGACAAAAATGGAGTACTAAAGGGTCATAAAGTAATATGAATAATACATACCCTTAACTAACAGTAGTGCAAACCACAGTGTCCAAAAGAAATAAAAAAAGAAAGGGGGAAGGAAAAGTAAAATGTCTGCCAAGAGACGGGCAGGGGGGAAATGGGAAGAGAAAATGGACACAGGTGGTGGAAACTGATGAAGGGTGGTGTACTTCGAATGACTGAAACTCTATCATGAACAGTTTTGTAGCCACACTGCTTAAATAAAGAAAATATATCAATAAACTTAAGGGCCCAGAGTGATAGCAAAGTGGGTAGGGCATTTGCCTTGCACAGAGCCAACCCGGGTTCAATCCAACACATCTTATGTGATCCCCAAGCCTTCCAGGAGTGATTTCTGAGCTGAGAGCCAAGAGTAATCCCCTAGTACTACTGATGTGGCCCCCTCTAAAAGAAACAAAAATGAACATAAAAGGGAAATGTGACTATTTCTTTTCATTATTTTTGTTTAAATGTTGATATGATCAGCAGTTAAAAAAACATTGTCAATACTTCTCTGAAGTCAACTACAGTTGTACAACATAAAGAAGTATATAACCCGTTACAGATGTCATTAGCAGTCACCTTATTCAGTGCCTACTGAAAATTAATGGCCAAAATAGAGATTGACTCCTTTAATTTGCTCATATTCATCTTTAAAATCAAAAGAGTGAATGTTCTATTTTCAAAAGAGAGGGCTAGGCAATTTATCTTTGTTCATACTGGACAGAATATCTCTGCCCATCAGTTCTTCTACAAGAAGTAAATGGAAAAAAAGTGAAAGGTGAAGAAAAATGACACTATGGTTTATGTGTTAGGAGGAAAAAATAACCTTTTTAATAAAGTATGACAGTATATTAGATAAAAAATTGATGAGGAATCATAGAATAAGCCTGAGAAGAAATTTCAAAGAAAACTGTAAGAGTAAAATAAACAATTAGGCTGTGATGAACCCAAAACAATGAAAATAAAATATAAATTATTTAAATATCCAAACTCAGAGGTAGAGCACATATCTTCTATGTATGAAGTCCTGGCTTTAATATTTGAATTTTCATTATTGTCTGCCTCCTTAGCACCTAAAGTACCCACATATCCCTGCTCAACCACAATAATACCTAATAAAACCAGTTAACTAATAGCTAAATTATTAGCATTTCTGAATTCTGGTGTTATTAGATTATAGTCATAGAACTGAATAAATAATTACATGTTTATTTAAATGATGAATAAATTAAAATACATTATTTTTATTATAAATGATTAAAACTGATAAAAAAGAAAGGAGTAAAAACAAAATTATTTTTAATAAAATAAAGTACCTTGTAAATTAAGAACCTAAAAATAATCATGATTATGAATTATTATAAGATGGCATTTTGAGGCGAATTTGAATTGCCTTCTCTCCAGTATTTCCTTCACCCCAGGTATTTATTCACCACAACTGTACAAAGAATAAGTTAAAGTAGAGACTCAAGGCCCACAAACAGAACCATTGTTACAGATATCTAGTCACCTCACTAATGTAAAGAATCATTATACATTCTTTGGAGTTGCTGACAAAGAAGGAAGTGACTTTTGTAGTATATTTTTTTAAATAAAAGTAACATAAGATATGAAAATAGTCTTGGGCAAAACAAACAAGGCATATTTTACTAATGCTCTGTAAAATTGTCAAGATCAAGAAAAAAATTAAAGACTGAGTAATGGCGAAATAAAAGCAGGCTAAAATGGCAGGACAGAAAAACGTGTATTGAAGTCTTAAAACAAAACAGGTAAGGAAAATAAAATTAATAAGAAACAAAGGGAAATTTGAATAAGGCCTAGAATTTAATTAATGGCATTGTACCCATGCTTATTCCTGTTTTTAGTCATTTACTGTTGTTATTTTTTAAGCTGTTAACTTTAGGCAACACAAGTGAAGGGCATGTGAGCATTACTAAATTGCAAGTATTTTACAAATCTAAAGATATTTAAGAAATATTTTTAATTCTATATCTCAAGCAAAGTGTTCAATAAAACTGTCTATTATAGCAATGATGTATTGAAACATTATTTGTACTTGTATTCTGTTGATTTTGATGCATCAGTTGATAGTTTTTCCTTTGATATTTGTATTTCTCCATATAAAATTACTACTGCTCTTTTTTTCCCTCAAGCATGAGTGTAAAACAATGGAATCCTCAGTTTGATCAAGCTTTTAAGAATTGCAGTCTTGGTAGTGTAAAGGGAATATGAAATAAACTATGCTCTTCTTATGACTTTGGTAATTAGCTAACTAGTTTCAATCATAATAGCCTCATGTAAAAGGCTTCCTCCTGGATATCTGGTAGTACTAGTTTCTCTGGTATGATGTAGGTGAAAGACAAAGAAGAAAACAAAAGATAGGAAGAAAAAAATGAGAAAGAAAGACAGAAAGAAAAAGACAAAGAAAGAAGAAATATAAAGAGAAAGAAAGAAGGAAGAGAAAGAAAGAAAGAAAGAGAAGAAATAAAAGAATAAAGAGAAAAACTTACTTGAATCATCAAATGAGTGGATAAATGATTGAGTCAGTCTAATTTGGCTTAAAGAGAATCACAGGAGCCACACGCCTTTGCAATCACGTCAACAGTACATATTAAGAACTTATTCTTTCTAAATTTCTTCTTTTAATAAAACTATAATAATAAAGAAAAACCTTCATAAAGCAGCCATCCTCTGACTTGGAATGTTAATAATATTTCTAAATTCTGTTTTATACTTTCTACTCTAGCAAGTACTTTACAGACTCAAATACCTATAAATACAGTTTTTCCATCAACTCTTATTTTTCTTTTGAGATCTGTAAGATATGCCATTTATTTTTGTAACGGGCTGCCATTTGTGAATATGAGTGTTAAATTGATGTGCTTTGTGGCCACAAACTCAGAGAAGTGCCAAATATGTTCATCAAGCACCATTTCAGTACCCACTTTATCTGCTTACCAATAGTGTGAATCTAGCCTTCTTTGTTTACACAAAGAACTTGCATTTTTTTCCTTGATTCTGTTGAAGTTCAGAAAAGAAGTTCCCTGACTTACAGTTCAAGATGACCAATTTCATATCTCCATGGTGTCTTAGTGCATTTCAGAGAGCGAAGAGGAGCTTGATATCTTATCTGGGAAATAAATAACACAGCATTTGCCAACTGCAGTTGTCTTTAATGCCTGGGTAACTTGGATTTGCAATAAAAACCAGCTACAGTTTAAGAACATAATTTATGGTGCATCAAAAATGCCTGATCTTTTTAAAATTCCTTATACTTATTATCTGAGTACAGTTTTACTGCCTCTTTAGAGATTTAGAGGCTTATATTTTCCCCTTGAAACTGTCAGTTTGAAAATTTATGGTAGTATTCCAATAAGCTTTCTTTAATTCAACATAAATAGTTATAATGAGTTTGTTCCTAATTGACATGATTTTCCTTTGGAGCCAGACTAATGCAATTTGCTGATCATAGGATTTTGTGTGTAAATAAGATGTCTACCATTATTTTTGTCTTCAAGGTGCCCCAAACTGGTGATTGTTATTATGACTTTTGAATGCATGTTATGGCTGATTGTGTATTTAATAACTTGGATTTCTAGAATAAGCCTCAGTAAAATATGATCTTGTCACCCTTGCATATGTATAGAAGTTCTTGGTTGAGAGATAATAAAAACTAAAATTGAATTTCAAATACCCCTATCTTAATTATAAAGATAAGTCACTTTTAAGTTTATTATTATTGATTATGTAAAATAATATTCCTGTGTTACTTATGAACTAGGTAATTTTAGACACAATAAAGGAACATTTTACTTAACTATAAAATATAAGAAGGAATTTTAAATTATTAATTAAATATTTTAAGGGCCAGGGATATATTATAATAACAAAATAATTTTTTGAGGGAGACTCTGAATTTGATCTTCAGAACTAAAATTATTTATATTTGGCTAATGAATGGTTATATCTAAAGAATCTAATGAAATAATTATTTTTATTTAGTAGATTTTGTAATAGTTGATTTTCTTAATTTTAAATATTTAAACCTGATTTTTAAAAAACTAATTTTAAGATTTTATTCAGTACTCAATATATAAACTCCATTGGCATAATAATTCATATACATTATTTTCACAATAAAGCTTTGGTTTGAGGACAATATGCAAAGAAGTCACATTTCAACAACAGAAATGCTCATTGATAGTGGTGAAATTGCATTTAAAAGAAGTTTAATTTACTGAATTTAAAATTGAGCATTTACGTTTTCTCAGGCAAATTATCATTAAGACCTTGAAAATATATGAATTTTAAAATCAGGCCAGTGCAATAAATTATTACTCTAAATTTATGAAAACACATTAAAACAACTAGTAAGACAAATCAGCAGAGTATCTATGAGTGTGCTGTAATTTTATTGCTTACTAAGCATTTAATGCAGCTATAGTCTTTTCTATTGCTTAAACAAATAAGGCAAATGTGTGATTTAATATTTTTGCTTCCTAAATTTCTGATTAATCAGTTTAGTAAGACAATGTTTAAATATTACATAGTAAAGGAAACCTGTTACTACAAATTATTCCTGAAAGTTCCTGAGCTTTAACCCATTCACAGGTCTTAATCAAGTAAGTTAAACCATAAAATTAATACAAATATGGCCTTGATCATTAGTTTCTCTCCATCTACAAATTAATTTCAAGATATTTAATTCTGTTATCATTCTGTGTGATAACACTCCTCCTACTCCCTTCATAAACAGTGCAGTCTTTTCATAATTCAAAATTTATTCTCATTAATTTCAAGTAATTTAGAATAACATCTCCCCCTACTACCATCTTTACATATTTATCTAGGAAAATCATTACAAAATTAGTGTTAGTGTGAATATAAGTCAAAGAAAGAGAAAACTTTATGAAATCATATATATTTAAGAATAAATAAAAATGATATTTGTTTGCGTATTTTGTGGTCTGGTACTAATTAACACAGGTAACCCTACAAAGAGCTCAGATTCTCTTTTAATTAAGTGAAGAAAATATAACGAAGTACAAATACACAATGGCAGTGTGGGGTCCTGGCTTCTGAACAAGGGAGAATGCTATTTTGTAAAGGACCACATGTTAGAATTTTTTTATTTAATATTTTATTTTTAATTATGAGAACAAAGATTCAAAGAAAGAGGGCAAGGTAAAGTTACAGTGGAAGGACAATCACCCATAAACAGAATTCTCAGTAGTACCATTGCTGATATGTTAACTTTGAACTTTCAGCCAAAGAACATTAAGAAAAATAAAACAGAACCCATGTACAATTGCATTGTCCCTCAAGTCCCCAGATTATAGTACATAATATTTCTTAGCAGCACATAAAGCAATCTAAAGACATGAAACTTATGTAACTCCTTAAACATTGAAGGCAAAGTACTTTCTTACATTTCCATGCACATGTATGTTAAAGTTAACTTCAAAAGTTTAAGTGGGTTATTTTTCTTAAGGATTAAAGTCAAAGCAGTACAATAAATCTGGTGTTAGAGTGGTAATTATTGTTTGCATAAGCCCTCCAAAATATGAGAGACATAGAAGGAAAAGCTGTGGCCTAAATACAAGGAGACCCTGCCCCTGAAGTTTCCTGGCATAAGACCAACTCTAAGCTCCAGGCTAACTAGTTTGTCCAATCCAGGTCATTGTCTGTAGTGCCAATACACTTTTATTTTTCACAGTCTCTGTTGTTGGTATCATGTTTCTGTATTAAAGCTCCTGGAATCTGCATATCCTATGTTGTAGTCAGGATGGTGCAGAGAGTCCTCTCATTTCATCTCACAATGAAAGGGCAATGCAGAGAACCCTGTCATGTAAGCAGGTCATTGTTGTTGTCAAGTCTTCTTAGTGTTAAGGGAAGTCTCTTTTGAGCAGGTTGATGTCAGAGCCATGGTAGGGTATTCCCTGGTAGAGGATTGCTTCCAGGTGTTGTAATAAAAAACCTTGGATGTTTCAGTAGATAGCTTTCCTGGTTCAGGGGTGAATGGAGGATGCCCATTCATCTGAGACCTGTACCAGGTTATTATATCAATATTCAGGGTGTAAGGTCCCATTGCGCTATGAGACTTGTGTGTTCCAATCTCTATTAGATAAGAACTTATTTGTATGTATAGTATTTTCCCATTTTAATATGCCTATGAAAACAAGGAACAATGCCACGTGGAGTTATTGGCACATATGGGGGCCATAAGAACAAGT
>PVKC010038530.1:0-12737 GCA_004027635.1 Crocidura indochinensis
CATGAAGAAGCACAAATGGATTCAAGTAGATATATGGAAAAGAATCAGCACTGTTTTTCTCCTGAAAAATGACCTCCAGAAAACCCAAAAGTAAATCATTGCACCTTTGCAGACCAATTCAGGTTTTAGCCATCATGTTTCCTTGCCATCTCCTAGAGCACGCTGTCTTATTTGCATAATTGAAATTGGCTCACAAGTTCTAGGTCCTTGTTTCAGCCTTGGAGAAAGAGAGAGACCAGGGTACGTGTTTTTGTATTTAATGCAGTGATCAGAATGTTTACGGTTCATTTCAGTTCACAGTCTATTTGATATGAAATTATTCATTCACTTAACACATTTATTGAGTGCCTCTTGCAGGCCAAGCACTCTAGGCATTTTAGATACTGAAAAAGAAAACAAAGATACTTGCCTTTGTGGCATTTAACTGACAATAAATTATAATAAATTAGTAAATCATAGACTATTATATAATGTAAGTGCTATGGTAAATTAAAATAGGGAATTCAGTGGAGTTCTAGAAGACAGAGATCGCATTTTCAGACAAGAGAGTCAGGCCTGGTTGAGGTTATTTTTGAACAAAACCTTGAAGTGAAGATATGTGGGTAGGTAGCACTAAAGGCATAGGGACCAGCCACTGAGACACAGGTTCACACCATCATGTTCTTATGTGTGATACCAGACAAAACAAAAATTGTACTTTATTAAGTATCAGAACATGGGTCCACTTGAGGATGAGTCTCTTTAAGAACTTGAATCTATTTGAGACTGTTAAGAGGATAAGAAAGTATAAAGAGGGCAATTAAAGAAGCACAATTACCATCCTCGGCTAACAAGAGTTTCTACATAGAAAAACATAATGGAATCTACAGACACATTATTGAAATTAAGATAATTTAGCAGAGTGATAGCCATACTGAAAGATGCTGAAATAATAATAAAAAAAGTGTTAGGAGTGGCTGGAGCAATAATGCAGCAGTAGGGCATTTGCCTTGCATACGGGTAATCCAGGATGGACCTTAGAGTCACCGGGTATAGCCCCCCCCCCCCAAAAAAAAAAAACAAAAAGCAAAAAATGGCGATAGGAAATAAAGCTAGTGTGTGCTTTGTTGTGGGGTGGCTTGCTCTTGTTCGGCCATATATGTCACAGAAATGGATTAGTGACCTACATGAAGCCTGTTGGCTATTGGCTGGCCTGGCTGCAACCAGGATCAGCTTATGCAATATTAGAAGTGTGTGGAAGGGAAGTTTTTAGGTTTGCAGCTTGCTTCTCCCACAATGTCAGGAGCAGAATTGCCTGCTTTGATCTCCTGAGAGAAAATCAGTAATGATCAGGATAGAATTTTGTACAGAAGTTTTTTGAAGCTCTAGAGTATTGTGGGGAGATGAGGAACTTGTGAAACATTCTAAGTCCTCTGGCATCTCTTGGGAGATGCTTCCAGTACTTCCCATGGCCAACCAACAGCATTTATAGTACTGCTTCTTCCGGGAGTTTCTGGGAAAATTCTTGAACATGGCATAGAGGCAAAAATGGTGAAATCTATTTTTTGTGGAATTATTATAGTATATATGTTGGATCTTTTAGTTTTAAACTGTGCCCTTTAATTTGCAGTAGTGTCTACTTATATATCTACTTTGGTTTGGGCCTTAATTTTTTATTTTCTCTCGTTCTCTTTTATCTTAAAAATAGGGCCAGCAGCATCCTGAGAGAAATTATAGCAGATGGGGAGCTTTTCTTACATGTGGCAAAACTGTTCAATCTCCAAACAGCTTCTATGGTTCCTCAAGCAAGAGTGATTCATGAGTGTAGAACCAGAAGTAAATCCTGACCAATTCCAAGTGTTTTCCCAAAACTATTATTACTACTACTACACTGATACTACTACTACTATTGCTACTACAACATAGGGCCAAAGAGATGGTATAGTGGATGAAACAATAACCTTGCACACAGCTGGCTGACCCAGGTTCAAATCCCTGGTTCCACATATCATTCCTTGGCTCCCATCTCTAGTCCATGAATGAGATCTGAGCACAGATCCAGGAGTAGGCTTTGATCATTGCTGGGTGTATACGAAGCACACACACAAATAGACATTAATTCCTCCTTTGGTGGTTTAAGTGACAACTTTATAAAATTTTTAATTCTTTTTTTTTTTTTTGGTTTTTTGGGTCACACCCGGCAGCGCTCAGGGGTTACTCCTGACTCCATGCTCAGAAATTGCTCCTGGCAGGCACGGGGAACAATATGGGGCACCGGGATTCGAACCGATGACCTTTTGCATGAAAGGCAAACGCCTTACCTCCATGCTATCTCCCGGGCCCCAAATTTTTTAATTCTTTATCATATGTGCTTAATCATTTTTTTCTTTTTTGCAGGTGACTTCAATATTTGTCTCAGGTTCAGTCTTGGGCATACCAAATGGTTCCCTGAATATTCCAGGGCTGGTTGTGATCCCTGACAGCAGAACTAGGAATAAGTTTTGAGCACATCCAAGTGTGGTGCTGACATTTCTTTCTGATTATTAGATTATTGTCCCAATTTATTTTGTCTTAATTTTTTGGGGGGTCACACCCGGCAGTGCTCAGGGATTACTCCTGGATTCATGCTCAGAAATTGCTCCTGGCAGGCACAGGGGACCATATGGGGCACCGGGATTCGAACCGATGACCTTTTGCATGAAAGGCAAACGCCTTACCTCCATGCTATCTCCCTGGCCCCTTGTCTTAATTTTTTGATTACGCACTGCGGCTAACTGGATTCCAAATTACCAGGGTCTCAAACTCTGACACCTACAAAAGAAGATTTCGTGAACTCAGTTTAGGTCATTTAGGACTTATGATAGTTTGAATGTTTCATACATGCCTGCAGTTTGTGATTTCTATTATCTTTTATCTTTGACTCTGTCATTTTGAAAGTAAACTTAATTTTAATAGGTATTAATTAAAACCAAATGAATCCTAATATAATTCAGATGATATTAGGATAAGGATTGGTATAGAATAATTATCATATATAATTAGGATAAATATTATATTAATTCAGATATAAATAGGATTGATTAAAATTTGAAAATAAATAAAATTTAAAAATTAAAAAAGAAAATGTATGGGGAGGATAAAAAAGAAAAATAAGTAATGCATAAAATAACTAAAGGGCATTGTGATTTTTGTTTTCTTTAGGCTTCCTTTAGAAAATGTAGTTTTGTAAAATTTTACACGAAATGTGCTTTGCCTCATTAAAAGACACAAATACATTTGTGTCCTTGAAAAGACACACATTTGTGTCCTTTAAAAGACACAAATACATTTGGTATATTAAAAAAAGATCTAGATGGTAATTTATATGGTAATTTATTTATTCTAAAATATTGAAACTTTGGTTTAGAATACATTCTTCTTAAAGGGAGTTTTATCTCTGCTTTGACTGTTTCAGAACATCCTCAGACAGAGAGAAAACATAAATTGGAACTGCAATAAACATGTCATTTAACTGACAATTAGCTTTTCAGTCATAACCATATCAGTTTCTTCCATACATGCCATTATATTTTATTAATATGATTTGAAATAGGGGTGATCTGGCTTCTCTTTCATAAGACACTTCCATCTCTGTATATGTAACGAAATGTATGTTTACCCTGTTGACTTACTCATGGTCAGTCTTTTTAGAGGTCTTTCAGCTATTGCTGCTGTTTTTATAAGCATGTATATAGCCATATTGGCTTAGAAGTCACTAGGCCTGTTATGTGGGGCTTCTGTGGCCAGGCTCCCAGTAAGTCTTGCTGATTAACTGACATTATCCCAGGAACCCCAAATACCCCACCGTTACACACTCAACTGCTTCAGAGTTTAAGGAACTGATCCATCATTTTCAGAGAGGAAAACATTTTAACTGGAACATTTTGCAATCATAAGTGTTCCTCACTTTGAGCAGAAACAGCATTTTAAGAGTGTACATAGTGATTCGGATTGAGCAGTACATCCTGTAACCTTTTTCAGCTGAACTAAATTAAATATGTAACATTCCCCTGAGCAATTTTTGAGAACAGCATTGGGCTTTACCTTGTCTACTGAATCCTTCAAACACATGTGAAAATATGTCGTATTCCTTTGAAATGACCCTTTGGCAATAAATGCCTACCTCCTTGCAGCTTATATTGAAGTTTATTTCTAAAAAATAATTTGGTCCTTCCTGGTTTACTTTAGGCATTTTCCCATGTGTTTAAAAACCTGGACGTGTGTCCCTGGAGTGATAGAGGAATCACATTTTCTTCTGGAGTTTGATGTCACTAATTTTTTATTCTTGTACCTGAATACTAAGTGCCATCAACTTGAAAATGTGGGTTCTGTGGATGGAAAGGGGAAATAAAGGCAGCCTTCCCGTTAATTTGTCAATGTTTAACTATCCTGTTTCCTAAATGAACAAGGAATAAAAATGACACAAATTGCTACTAGTCCTGGCTTAAAGGAAAGCTGATGACTATTTTTTGATTGCTTAGTGAATAATGTATAAAATTCTATACTTAATAACTATGTTGAAACAAGTATACCTCCCAATTGACACTGAAAATCAGCCTTTAACTGCGTAGTGCTAGGATTGTAGGGTTTCTCTAGCTTGCTTCCAAATCTTTGGTAGTGTCTTCTGATCTTCAGAGCATAAGATGATGAGAGCGACATTGCACCTTTCAGTGTCCTGGAACCATCTTTTATTTCCTGTTTACCTGTTTAGGCTATTAAGAGCTAGTTCCCCAAGATTCTCTTACCCCATCCCTCAAATCCTTGTTCTTCTTTGGTTAGACTCTTATTGTGCTCAATTAATATAAAGTAAAGGGTTATATATTTATAGCAAAATATACAATTATGTGTTTATTTAAAATATTAATTAAACTGTTGTATTTATTAAAATATTAAGCATTCATTAGTTTAAATATATTTCTTGTTAAATATATATTTATAAAATTGTGTTAAATATAATTAAAGCCTGCATAATTTAAATCTAAATTCAGAGATATTTTGATGATTTAAAAATTTCAATTTATTTGATGAAAATAATTTATCAGGGATTGTGTTTCTCTGGGTTTTTTTGTTTGTTTGTTTGTTTGTTTGTTTAGTTAAGAGAACCTTCCAAGCATTTATCAGGGGACCCAATAGGGCCAAGAAAGATTCTAGTAGTATGGGTGATTTAAAAAATTATTGGAGAATTATTTATTAGTGAATTTTTCTATCACCTTTTATAATTAATTATTTTTAATTGTTATAGTAATCATTACTATAGCAGAGTAAATACCCTTTCATCATATATAAAATACCAGAGCTTTATATTTTATTGATAATTATAAATCAATTACGATTTTTAAATTAATGTTTTATATTTTTTATTCTGCATTTTAATAATTGATAGGGTAAGTTTCTAACATACTATCTCTATAAAAATACTCTTGAAATGATATTTAAAATACATGAGCCAGAGAAATAGTATAGTGGATAAAGTATTTGTCTTGAATGTGAGTGACCTGGGTTTGAACTGGCATCCCATATCATCCCTAGAGCCCACCAGGAGTGATTCCTGATTGTAGAGCCAGGAGTAATGTTTAGGCTTTGAAGTATAGTTCTCAAAATGAAAGTAAAATAGAAAGTATGGGTGGACTGGAGCAATATTACAGTTGATAGGGCACTTTGCCTTGTATATGACTGAACAAAGCTTGCTCGCACTGCCAGTAGTAAGCCCTGAACATTTTGGGGTGACCAAAAAAGAGGGAGTCTTGGTTAATGCTGTGATGAGCATTTGATGCATATAATTCTTTGAGTTTTTCTTTTCCCACTCTTTGGATAAGTATAAAAGAACAGCCAGATCATTTAGGGTTTTTTTTAACTTTCTTTTTGTTGTTGTTTTTATTTTTGGTCAAACCTGGTGACGCTCAGGAGTTACTCCTGGCTATGTGCTCAGAAATCATTCCTGTCTTGGGGTACCATATGGGATGCTGGGGGATTGAACCACTGTCTGTTCTAGGCTAGTGTGGTCAAGACAGCCGCCTTACCACTGGTGTTACTGCTCCAGCCCCACTTTTTTACTTTTTGAGGAATTCCCTTGTTCTTTGTCATAGGAGGCTGCATCAATGTGCATTCCAACCAAAAGTGTATAAGGGTTCTCTTTTCTCCACTAACATTCTATTTCTTATCTTTATGATGGTAGCAGATTATTCTCATAGGCATGAGATGATTACTTATATATACACACATATCGCATATACAAACAATGGAATGATGGTCAGCTATAAAAATACGAAGTCCTCTCCTTTAATAGTAAGATGGTGACACTAAATGTATCATACTTAGTGAAATAAGTTAGAGAATGACAGTGTATGATTTCATTTGTAGATAAAGGTAACAAAGCAATGTCGAAAACAATCCCCCACACAAATTTTATGTATAACAACAAAATAGTGCTTACCACAAGGAATAGAGGAAGGACGGTGGTAAATGAGGTTAAAAGGGTCATTGATATGGTGATGGATGGAAATTAGAATTCTGTTGATGAGCATAATATATCAAACACAAATGGTGTTTCTTTATAAGGCTGCTGCACCCGAAAACATGTCATAAACCAGAATTGCTTCAATATAAAAAAAGTTGACATTAAATAATATTGCAAAATAATAATTTGGAAGGGAGAGGTGCATGATTTGGGGCTGCCTATCTTTGCTCAGGGTCTCCTTCTGGCTCTGTGTCAGGATCACTTCTGGTGGTGCTTAGAAGACCATATATAGTGCTGGGTGGGATTGAACCAGAGTTGACAATGCATTTGTCAAGCAGCTTAACCCCTGTACTATCTCTCCTGCCTCATGAAATATTTGTTATAAATGTAGTAAACTTACCAGTTTATTTGGAAAATATAATTTTTGAATATAGATATTCCTCTAGGTAAAAACTGTATAGATTTCTGTTTATTCAGTCATCATTTAGTATTTTAAAATATAATGTCAGTTTATTTCATGAATATTTTAGTTACATCTTTCTAGTATTATTTATTTGTTGCTATGTAGAATTTAAGGCATGAGTACTATCCCTCTGGCCTGGTTATTCATGGTGTACAGGAGATTATTTTCAATAATACAAATTGCCACCCTCCTGAATCTTTTATTAGTTTAATTGATTTCAAATGACTTCATTGGAATTTCTACAGAGATAATCATATCATTTGCAACTAATTACTTTTTTGTCCTTTTGCAATATTTAAATTTCTTGAAGCTTTTATCTATTCAGCAATTTCAAGAACTTCTTACTGTTGAGTAAAGAAAATAATTGTTATCTCTGCATTCTTAAATTTCCTCATTCACTTATTCAAGAGAGTTATTAAGTACCAGCTATATTCTTGTCTGTAAAGTTAATGCAATTCCAAAAAACAATTTCCAACATGTTTTACATTAGCCAGATTTTTTAAAGGTCATTTCAGAGAATAAATGCATATGGCCCGAAGAGAACTTTACTGATGGAACCATACAATCTAATCTGTGCATTTCTGCAGTTAGTACTTTAAAATTAACTTAGGTCCTAAAGAGGGAGTCAATTAGAAATAAGTTAAAAAAGGGAATACTGGGGCCAGAGTGATAGCACAGTGCCTTGCACGTGGCTGACCCCTAGTCTGCCAGGAACGATTACTGAATGCAAAGCCAGGAATAACCCCTGACCGTAGCTGCATGTGACCCCCCCAAAAAACTTTACATATTAATTGCCTTACATATTACATAATAAAGTTAAGAAGAAAATAGTAAAGAGCACTATAATAGAGAGGCAGTGAGATGGGTTTACATTTTGTAAATTAAAAAGACCTTTCAGAAGAGGTGTTATTTGTTTATAAGAGGAAGACACAGTTAAGGAAACCAGGCAATCAAATGTTGATGAAACATGAGTAGCAAATGTAGGGATGCTGAGCACAAATATTGTGTGTTAAAGGGACAAGATTTGTGAGGCTGGAACTCTGTTGGTCATGCGAAAAAGATTACTGTGCAATTCAAGAGGTAGGGTGCTCTTCTAACTGAAGGAGGAAACTACTGGAGAATTTTAAGTAAGATTAAGATGGTCTTGGGCGGTAAGAAAACTGGCTGCTAGATAGAATGGGTAGTAGAGGATCAAGAGTAGAAAGAAACAGACTAATTCGATGCTTTTATAATTTTTTAAGTGAAAGATACCAAGTTATCAGCATGAGAAATGGTCAAATGCAATATATGTTTTGTCAATATCAGTGATATTTTCTGATAGATGATGAGATATAGTTAGTATTAGCAAATTAGAGTGCAGTATGAAAGGCATATATATATATATATATATATATATATATATATATATATTGGCTTAATTAACTGGTTTAATGGTGACACCACTTACTGAGTAAAAGATTTGAGGAGGAGGAGGAGATTTGAAGGGCAGAAGTTGCTAGTTTTGTTCTACAAATGTTTAAAACAAAAGGAAAAAGGTTGAGTCATCTTAAGAAATTTATGAATCATCAGCGCACAGAAGATCTTTAGACCATCAAATGGGTGAGGTCACCCAAGAGTATGAATAAAGAGCAGAAGTATTCAAAATAGTTTGGGAAGAAACCAATAAGAAAGAAAAAAAGGTGGGAATTTCAGGCATGTGATATGCACTAGGAAGAAATATAGTGTAAGGAAAGACCCCCCGAATGGCTCCTACTCCAGCTTAGTCTGATACTGTTTCTAATTATAAGGACAATTCTTCTAAAATTTTAATATAAAGAAATGATATGAGTGACTATTAGTTTCGATAGATATATTTTAGTGTTAAGCAAGTCTTTCCAATTTCTAATTTATAAGGATATTTATTATTTTAAAATCATGAATGCTTATTGAATTTTATCAAATGCCCTGTCAACTTCTATCAGTTTGATCAGACATTAATAGACATCCATAGGTTTAGTGATTTTTTTACATTTCTGAAGTAAACTAATTCTGGTCATGGTGAATTACTTTAAATTCTTCTGATGCATTTGGTGTTTGTTTATTTGAGGTTTTGTTTTCAAACTTATTTCAGCCTCATCATATGCTACTATTCTTGTTTTTTCTAATTCCATGGAATAAATTGGGTCACTTTTATGTTGGTAATAGCTCTTAAATGCATAGAAATTATTCTCCCGTAATATTATATAGATGATCCCATCATATTCCAAAAGAATAGCTGGATTTTCTGTAGTTTTTTTTTTTCATTCAGGAATATGTTAAAAATTTTTACCATGTTTTACATGAAAATTTATAAAATGAATATGGTCAGATTTATTAGATTCCGTATAATATTTTTATAAATTAAGTCTTAGGGACTGGAGAAATAGTACCATGGGTCAGATGCTTGCTTTACATGGTTTTGATGCCCAGTATCATATACAACTCCCCTCTCTCCCTCCGAACCACTCCAGGCTGGATCCCTGTTCACCACACTAGGGGTAAGCTCTGTGCATTGTTGAGTATAGAGCAAAAATAACAACAACAAAACTAAATAAACTGTAATCTTGTTTCTGATTTATTTCTCATTATAGCTACTACTTTATTTGTCCCACCCCACAAAATGACTAGGGGGTTCAGAATATGGTGATATTCTTCAACAAGGCTGACATTTACATGTAAGGGCTGTAGGACATGGTCCTGGAGAGATTCTAGGGCAACATGCTGGGGCATTGTACATGGAGATCATGTGATGCCAGGGATTCTCTGATCTGTCTTTCACATGTTCTCCCTGGCCCAACAGTTTCTTTTCTTTTTTATTATTTTCAGATTCCCAAAAGGTTGTCAATTTTATTGTTCTTTAAAAACTATTAATTTTTTTGGGTGGGGGAGTCAAGGAGAGAGTTCAGATGACATGAAGACAAAGCCTGCTCACACAACTCCACAGCAACTGTCTGTTTCTGTGTAAAAAAGATGAAAAGAGGGGCCCGGGAGATAGCATGGAGGTAAGGCGTTTACCTTTCATGCAAAAGGTCAATGGTTCGAATCCCGGTGCCCCATATGGTCCCCCGTGCCTGCCAGGAGCAATTTCTGAGCATGGAGCCAGGAGTAACCCCTGAGCACTGCCGGGTGTGACCCAAAAACCAAAAAAAAAAAAGATGAAAAGAAATAGAACTATGTTGTCAACTCAATGCTGGCATGCATGGTTGGCATGTAGAGGTCCTGAGGTGCTTTCAGGCATCACATGATTCCCAAGTACTAGCCAGTGTCACTAGGTCTGAACATCCACTCATCTCTGGGACTGATCATTGCCTGTGCCTGCAGTAAATTCCTGAGTGTGGCCCCTGGGCACCCAGAGCATTGCTTGGGAAGCCCCAAATACCAAAAAGTTTTCATTTCAGTTCTCAACATTGCTGTTTTACTTTGCTTTTTCAGTGCAAACAGTTAGTTCCTTTTTAAAAGACCTCCTCTGATTTTTTTTTTCAGTTGAACTGTTTGAGTTCATTTATTTTCCTGATTTTCCACAGAAGCATGGTGTATGAGCAGGCTTTGCTTTCATTTCATAATAATTCCTTGCATATTGTTAATTTATAGAGTTTACACATGATATTTTGGGTTCCATTTTTTTTTTGTTTTTGGGTCACACCCGGCAGTGTTCAGGGGTTACTCCTGGCTCCATGCTCAGAAATTGCCCCTGGCAGGCACAGGGGACCATATGGGGCACCGGGATTCGAACCAATGACCTTTTGCATGAAAGGCAAATGCCTTACCTCCATGCTATCTCCCGGGCCCCATTGGGTTCCATTTTTAACTGCACTAATTACAAATTGAAATTTTTTCCAAGTAACTAGAATTCCTTATTATAATGAATGCTCAGTTTTATAAAGTTCTACAGTAGTTTTCTTAAGGTCCTTTAGGATTTTGGTAGTAGTTATTCTATACATTTAGAGGAAAGAATGGTGATGATTTGTTGGCACGACATTAAAGTTTTGAGTGTGGTATTGACTCTCTGCTGTTTTTTTTCTTTTTAAAATTTTTTCCATCACTGTGAAAATGTTGGGTGATTTTTTTTGTTTGTTTATTTGGGGGAAGGATACACCCAGCAGTGGTTAGGGATTACTCCTGGTTCTGGACTTAGGAATTTACCCCTGGTAGTGTTTGGTAGACCATGGGGGGTACTAAGAGGGCCCACATGGGTTGACCAGGCACATACAAGGCTAACATCCTACCTACTGTACTATAACTCTGTACCCACTTAAGTGATTTTCTGAAAGTCAACTCTGGCAACTGATATATCCAAGAAGTCTCTGTCTGTCTGTTTCTGTATCTTTCTGTCTCTCTTGTTCGCTTGCTCTCTTTCTGTGTATGTATCTTCTTTTGTTGCTCTGGTTATTCTGTGCTGTTTAGATTAGTTATTCATACTTTTAGTTGTACTTATTTGGTTTTTCAATTCCTTAGTTACATTAAACTTGCCATCATTGTTATTGTGGTATATGTGTTTGTTTTAGATCATTCATAACCGGCAATAGTCAAACCAGATTTAACTCCTGGTTTCATGTTCAGGGATCACTCTTGGTGAAGCTCAAGGGACCACATGTGGTCTGGGCTTTGACTCGGTTTGACTGTATACAAGACAAGAGCCTCACCTACTATATTATCTCTTAAGCCCATTTAATGTTTTATTGTTAACCATCCCTTTGCTTTATAATATTTTTACTTTATGTCATGAAATATTTAGTTTTGATTTTTTGGTGGTTGACATACAGATGGGAAATGGTGTCTGTTAGTCGCTTTGAGGAAAAAGAGTTTTCAAATGGCTAACTAAAGTAACATGAAGTGTTCAGTGTGGTTGAGGAACTAGTGACTAGTAAAAGGAACCAGGGGAAATTAGTTTGGATCTTAAATGGGATTGACAAGGTTAAGGGTGTTCTAAAGAACTTCATATAGCAGAAGTGAAAGAAGTTTGGAGAAATTAAAAGGAAACTGAATTTGTCTCATTATAGTAGGAAAATATTCTGTTCGAGTAGCTCTGAAATTGAATGTTTCAGAAGGTGGTGGAATTCCTGTCACTAAGTTAGTCTAGCAGAGACTAAATGATCACTTGCCAGGCTACTGTGGAAAAATTCAACTAATCGCTTCTAGATAGGATTAATAAGATCTTTATCACGGTAAGTCTTTCTGAAAAGACTTGTTCTTTTTCATTGTTTTCATCCACACCTTATCTATAAAAGACTATACTTTTACAAGGTCAGTCTAATGTTGCTGTTTAGAGCTCTGTTGCCTTCTGTCTGCAAAACCATTTGGGATAACAAACAAAGGTAAATTAAATAATGATTTCTCCACCTACCTCGTGTGATTGGCGAAATCTGAAAACAGAAGTCACTCTGTGAAATCAAAGGATGACAGTAGTGAGTGGGATTTTAAAAACTATTTAAACTTACCTTAAAGAGTCCTTTGCACTTCTATGTTCATAGCAGCACTATTCACAATAGCCCAGATCTGCAAAGAACCCAGATTCCCAATAACAGATGAGTTGCTAAAGAAACTGTGGTATATACAGTGTATATATACACACACAATGGGATACCATCCAACTGTTAGAAAAAGTAAAGTCACAAAACTTTACAATACAAGGATGGATTTGGAGACTATTGTGCTGAATGAAAGAAGTTGGACGGAGAGAGATAAGCACAGAATAGTCTCACTCATCTGTGAGATTAAAAATAATTAAAATAATTTAAAAATTACTAAAAATTATTAAAATAAAATTAAAATAATTAAACA
>PVKC010038531.1:0-12735 GCA_004027635.1 Crocidura indochinensis
GACGTATTTATGGCTTCTGAAAATGAGCAACTCCCGAGGGATCCAAAGTCTCTTGATCTTTTGCCTGATCTTTTGATCTTTCAGCTCAATAAGTCCCTTCCTCATGTACTTCTCTTCAGAATCCCAGCAGTGTGACTTCTAACCTGGTCAGATCCCTGAGAGCTGACCTTTGTCACCCTCTTCCCAGAAAAGACTGAACCACACTGAAGCAGTACCTGAATAACATTAAGTTTATTATTTTCATAAATAATAGACCATCTTTAACAAATGTTGAGACCTCCTTATTCCCTAAGTGCACACATACACCTTACAAGAAGTGTGAGTTTGGCTTCCTTTTTCAATTCCCTGATTTCTGTTTCTATTCCACTTGGCAATAGAGGAAGAATTTTAAGCCCATAAGTCAAAACTGCAACTGCAACGTTTAAATGTTGGTGAGCTAAATTTAGAATATGAATAAACATTTACCCTTGACATGTACTGCATAATTTCATATCTATAATAGGTTGCCATGCTATAGCATACACTGCTTTTGAATTGAGTCAATGTAAGAAGTCTTTCATCTGAGCTCTCAGTTTTTCTAAAAATAAAATGGATAACATCACAGATCCCCTCCCCCACTCTGCTTTGTGATATATTCCGAGCATAGCAAGGTCACAAAGTTAGTAGGTTATGGTGGACTACATTTCTTCTCTTCATATAGCATGCATTGTTATTTGGCCGCAAGGCTGCAATTATGGCGTTTTGCAGAATTTAAATGATACGCCCTAGCTGCTAAATTGATTTCTTTGTCATACACGCCCAAATGCACACACACAATGGGCACACAATATTCGAGAATCTGAGTTTGTCTCTCTCAGAAATCAGTCAGTGATCAAAATTAAACTAAGGACAAAACCAACTTTATTCACCCTGTATATAGTTGCAACAAATAATCAAATATTTATCCGAAATGGCAACACTTGCTTCTGTTCCACTTGTGCAAGCTTCTTTGTGTAGATTCTCTGCATAGTCACAACTCACAAAAATTACCCATTCTGACCCTGCCTCCAGGGATGAAGTTCATTGAACCCACTAATACTGATTGCAGTCAGGTTGAACAAGTGAAATGTTGGACTCAACCTTGCAGAGCCCAGAACTGAAGTTCTTAACTACACATCACTGAATGTGTAGTTATCTCACAAAGTTATCTCACAAGCAATGTTTCCAAGTGCGTTTCTGAAACATAATCAGAACACAGTAACACTATCTTAATGAAGAAGTAGATTTATTTGCTATTCCATGGAATGAAATACATAAAGATCTTGCTGCAAGCACCTGACAAACTAGTGATTTGGAGACTGAGAAGTACAAAAATATAGAAAGATAATTTTTACCTTCACAGAGGGTATAATCTGGCTAAGTGAAGGCAGCAAATGAAAATGAGCAGCATACTAAAGTAGGCACAGAAAAGTGAGAAGTGAGTTCCCTGGTTAGGAAGAGCTCTAGGTGTTCAGAAAAGGAAGAATCCACATAAAGCTATCACTCAGATTTCTTAAGAAAATATATTTGTTTTGTTTTGTTGTTTTGAAAAGCAATATCTGTTTTAAAAATCACCAGAGGACTCTTTAAAGTATCCAATTCAATAAAACCACATGTTTTCTTCATTATAGAGTTTTGCCAACAAGACACTGTCATGTCAAAATGCTCTAGGATCATCCAGACAGTGAAGAAACAATAAACATGCTTTTTATTTTGCTTAGTTTCTGCAAATAATACATATAATGTATATAAATTATTACCGAGGTAATAGGAAGTGTGTACAGGTGAAAACAGGCCGCTTCCAGAGACATGAGGATGGTGAAATGATAGTCTCCTTCCTCTCCACATCTCTATTGATCTCCTTTGAGCAATTTCAGAAAGGTTTTCAACAAATAATTTACACCTGATAAGAAAAGACAGGTCTGGAGAAGAGAGGTGATCAGAAAAAATGAGAAAATATCTCTGACTAGACCAGCTTCCATTATGGGGGACAGGCTGTTCTGGTGGCCCGGCATTTTTCTTCCCTTATCTGAAGGCTAATAATGCCCTCGTGGAAGATGAGAAGAAGTTAAGATCTTTCTTTCTGCTCGCTGTCAACCTTCACAACTTGCCAGCACACTGCTCTTTTATTCTACTGCAGATCTTAGCAAATTGCCTTTAGGTGTGGTTAGAGACGAAGCCTTCTTTGGTTCAGCCAATACACTTCTGGGAAGCATGAGCACAATATCTTTCACACTTTTTTTTTTCATACTGGGACTCTATTGGCCAACTTCTTGCAACTTATTTGAACTGGAAAAGGAAGCACTTCAGTTTACACTGAATAATTCCAGACTTCTAAAAGGATTCCTCACGGTCCTTCTAAGAGCACACATGATTTCCTAAGTAATTCATAATTAGTTAATGACTCCATGTATGATTTTTGTGTTTGAGTATCATGACTAGTCTGATGAAGAATTTAGAGATGCTTTTTCAGCAAGGACAGCAGCTGTGAGACTTACTGAAAAACTTTACTTTCATGAGCAGATGGCCGAATTTCTTTTCCTACTTTCAATTATGAAAACATGTCTAAACTTGTTATGTTCAGCTATTATAAGAGTTTGACCTCCAGCAGAAGGCAGCAGGAGAAACAAGCTTGATTGCTTTCAACTGGGTCTAGAAATGAGTGAGTAGATTCAGGATTCATCATCCCTGTTCCGCTGTTCTTTTCATTAATGTTTCAAAGTTGAGAATATTATGAGACTTAAAAAAGTCAGAAAATTGTACTAATCGGAAGGGGGTTTCTTTGTCTACTTTGCACTGATGCTTCAAAATTATTCACACAATATCAAATCTACTGTCATTTAGTATTCTTAAATTATTTTTCTTAGTATAGGAGAAAGTCTCATAGACTCACCTTTACAGCATATTCCAAATAAACCCAGACCGAGTTTAACTCTTAAGAACTGTGTTTTCTTTTTTCTATCTGGCTCTTTTCTGGACATTCATCATGTAAGAAGACTTTAGGATAGGTTGAGCTCGGCTGCATTCTTATACATGTAATCTACAGGGGGTGTATACATAGGACAAGCAGCCTTGCCTAAAAAGGAAGTATTTGCTTAAGCTGAATCTTTATTCAGTGACCCTGCAGAAAAGACTATTCAGGCTTCTTGGTTCGGAATCATAAAGGAAGTAGCAGTGTTAAAGAACTGAGCAGAAATGACAGTGTGTTTAAACAGTTGTAGCTCAGAATTCAGAGAAACAGCAGCACCAGACACATCAGCCCTCTCTCTTCCTGCGATGTCTCATCATTCAGCTCAGAACTTGTGCAGAATTCATGCTGACAATCCACCAGCATTCAACTTCAAAAGGCTATTTTCTCACAGAGTTCTGGGCTTTTACATGCTCCCCACCTACATTCTTTCTTGGAAGGCTGAAGAAAACACACACACACACACACACACACACACACACACACACAATGGGAGGGCTAATATTTGAATAAAAAGTAAGTGCGAATGCTAAAATGTTACATTAATTTTCAACTTTCTAATTCAGGTAAGAAATACTAAGTGTGTCAGCTGTCAACGACATTTTAGGCTGTAAGCTGGTTATTATCCCACAGTATTTATATGGTGCCCTGAGCTCCAGGTGCCTACAAAACACTAATTACACATCTCTCCCTAGATTCCAATAAGGGAGCGAGGCATCATTAACTACATTTTACAGGCAAAAAATGAGGAGCTAAGTGATAGGCCTCAGGTTACAGAAGAAACAGAAGGTGGAAAAGGAAGCTGTTTTTTAGATGCTTTCAGTACAAGCAAACATCTGGTATAGTCTTAACTTAAGTATCTCAAAAAGGGAAATGTAGGTGTTGATTCAGAAATTTTGACCCAACAGTGAAAGGTCCATAAACCTCAATACCCATCCAAGCAATTACTGAAGTTGGCCCACTATAGTGGTTCTAAAATGTTAGTGTGCACCAAATCATAAAGGACATTTATGAAAATGCACATTCTCCACCTTCACATTCAGATCTATGAAGGGACTTGGAAATTTATATGGGGATACTTCTATGGCAATGATCTTGGAGCTCACTTTCAAAGCCCTTTCTCAGATTTGAATCACAACCTTCCCTGTCTCCAGGTATAGACTTCAGATTAACACTCATGTTTCTATTGGCCTTGCTTTTCATTTCCTCATTTGGGTCTTACTCAGTCTGTCCCATAGACAGTAGGGAGACCTGGTAAGCAGGTCATCTAAGCCTCAGGTCTGACATATATCTGGACGCCTTAAGTTATTGCTGCATTTACAAAATGGAGACAAGAATAATGAGTCCATAGGTTTAATTTTAGGGTTAATGGAAGTAACTCACTACAAAAACTGGAATGCCAATCATGAAAGAAGAAAGATCTCATTAATGAGGATCATTAGTCTCATTACATCCCTATCCAGTATGCATTTTGAGCACCAACTCTATGTTTGGCTCTATGAAAGATGATGAAGAAAGGATAACAGCAAATATAAATCTCTACTCTTGCTCTGCTGCTCCCCATGAATTTAACATCTGATTTTAGGGTGATGAGATAGTATAGGGACTAAGTGCAGATCCCAGTTTGATCCCTCGCATTGTATATTGTCCTCTGAGCACCATCGCGAATAAGCCCCATCCACAAAGCCAGGAGTAAGTCATAAGAACAGTTAGATATAGCTCCAAAACCAAATCAGCAAAACAAAAAAGGCAAAAAAAATTTTTTTTAACTAGATGGGAGCTAAATCTATATTGTAAGGCTAATGAACCAAGACATGGTCCATTTTAAAGTAAAAGCGAAACAAAGAAAGCAAAAGCTGCACATCTTTCATGGAAGGAAACCTATGCAGAGGACTCATGGGTAAATATTAAGATGTTCCAGTTCAATAAGGAAGGGACAGAAAGTTCCTTCTCACACGCCTGTGATGTTTATCTCTAGCCTTCAGTAAGCTCCTCTCATTTAGGAAGTCACAGAGGTGATTATTCCTTCAGGATAGAGAAAATGGAGGAAACTAAGACCCAGACAGATGATGTAACATTCATTTAAAATACAGAGTCTCTAGGATGGTTAAAAGGAGACTGGACTTGGACTAAGCAACACAGAATGACTTTACTGACCTACGTTTTCATTTCTTCATTTGCCTTCTTTTTTTATTTCTTTTGTTACTGTTTTGGTGGTGAAGAAACCTTGTTCACTTATTTGGGATTTGCAGAAGGTGGTGGGGAGGGATCCACACACTCCACGGTACAGAGGATCCCAAGGGTCATGCCAGGATAACACTTGACCTATGGAGTGGTGCTGGAGATTACACCCTCATGTGTGCAAGGAAGTCACTCTGCCACTGAGTCACACCTAACACATCTTCCTCAAATTTCTGGCTTTTGTTGTTGTTGTTGCTGCTGCTGTTGTTTTGGGCCACACCCAGTGACACTTAGGGGTTATTCCTGCCTATGTGCTCAGAAAACGTCCCTGGGTTGGGGGACCATATGGAACACCGTGGGATCAAACTACGGTCCTTCCTAGGCTAGTGCTGGCAAAGCAGACACCTTACCGCTTGCACCACCACTCTGGCCCCTTCTTCCTCAATTTTCTAAACCCATGGATTAGAAAACCTTAAAGGATCTGAGTCTGTTTATAATTATACCTTGGTAATCTGACCCACATATCCTGATCCTCACATTAGTTCCTATAAATAACATACCAGGAAGAGTCTTCCCCCACAAACAAAGCAGGTTGTGGTCTTTTCCATTCAGTGGTACCACATTTAAGGTCCTAGGAAGTATTCAGGGCATAGAGTTGAATGTTTTAGCCTTGAATATTCAGCCTTGAATACAGAAGGGTGTCCTCCTTTAAAAGCCACCTTCATTCCTGAAACCACACAACCGAGAGGCATGCTTTGTAATTATTCTCAGAGATGTTTGCATTTTAATAAAGGTGACTAAAAGACTGAAAGTAGAACTTTAAAAACTGGTGAGACTCCACACTAGGAGAACATCAAAATGATCAACTGCCTGGACTCGGTGGTATGTATGATGTTAAGTTATAAAGAAGAAATATAAAGAAGAGACCAAATCAGACTAGAGAGGGAACACAGCCAGATAGCACTGCCTCAAGATCCCTAAGCACCATAGGGCAAGCAGCTCCAATTCCGAAGACCTCCACAATGAAACCTCAGCCTGGTTGTCCTCCATATCCTATCTCACCAGGAGTCCTTCAAGTACTGCTCAAAGACCCTCTCCTCTCACTCCTAGATAAATGACATGCTGGGCTCAAATAAACAGAAAGAGCTGGTTAGCTGATAGTGTGCTGAGAAAGTCCCTGGGACTGAACCAAAAGCCAAGAGTTAAGCAAATCTCTCAATGGTTTTAGAAAGATGAAAAGAACATTCTCAAAGATCTGGGCGGTTGATCCCAGAAACTAGAAAGGGGAAAGTTTGTAATGAAGTCAATTGTGTGTGGGCTAACCAAGTTTCAATTTAAGTTGCACAAGTACTAGTCACTTCCTTTCAGAAGAAAAAGTCACAAGATATGCAGTCTAGAGAAAATGAAACAAGTAGAGGGCCTTATGCAAAGAATTTGGATAAAGTTATAAAACAATATAAGAAGGCAGGTTTTTAATGTGCTGGTTGGTAATTATGAAGCACACCAAGAAAGCTCATTGAAAAATAAGTTGGGGAACCAGAGAGATAGCATGGAGGTAGGGCATTTGCCTTGCATGCAGAAGGATGGTGGTTCAAATCCCAGCATACCATATGGTGCCCCGAGCCTGCCAGGAGCGATTTTTGAGCATAGAGCCAGGAGTAACCCCTGAGCGCTGCTCGGTGTCACCCAAAACCAAAAACCAAAAAAAGAAAGAAAGAAAAAAGAAAGAAAGAAAGAAAGAAAGAAAGAAAGAAAGAGAAAGAAAGAAAGAGAGAAAGAAAGAAAGAGAGAGAAGAAAGAAAGAGAAGAAAGAAAGAGAGAAAGAAAGAAGAAAGAAAAAGAGAAAGAAAGAAAAGAAAGACAAAGAAAGAAAGAAAGAAAGAAAAAAGAAAGAAAGAAAGAAGAAAGAAAAAGAAGTTGGTAGGAAAAATTTCTTGACCTTATGTTAGAAAATATTTTTATAACTGAGGGTGTTAGATAATAAAAACAGCAAAATATGGACTAAAATATATAAATAGTACATAAGATCAAATTTAAGAGATAGTAAGATTACATTTTTCAGTAATTAAAAAAATTCCACTAATGTTGGGGAGATACAAGATAGCAGGTATGTAGGAGATAAGGACACAGTAATTGATATAACTTCCATAGTTGTTGAAGTATGATAAAGGCATCCGAAAACTCCTATCTTAGCCTGTGCTAACACATATTGGCTAGATCACCTAGAGAGTTGGTTGTGGTTTTTAAAACCACATTATATTATAGAAGAACTATAATATGTTTGGAAGAGTGGAATGAATTTATTTAAAATTTCACTATACTTTTGCTCCAGTCTTCCTTCCAGCGTTAGAAATTTGGAGTGTCTTAGCTGTGTCTGGAGAAGAATCATGGGATAAAAATACAGGAAGGGTATGTATGTAGGTGCATGTGTAAACAGCAAAATAACAACAATAACAACAAACTTCATTATGCAACACATGATTAAAGGAAAGTAGGTTATCAGTCTTTCCAAGCAAACTTGCTGTGTAACTTTAAAGAAATGAAGAGTCAGGGATGAATGTGTTGCCCATACTTCTGAGAAAAAAAAGTTTTTACTAATGCAAGGTCTATTTTCTTTCTTTTATTTTTTTAATACTATACATGTCAATGCTCAGGGGCTACTCCTGGCTCTGAGTACTCAGGAATCACTCATGGTGGTGCTTAGGGTGTCATAATCGGTTGCAAAACTTTGAACCTGAGTCTGCTGCATGCAAGTCAAGTGCCCTACTCACTGTGCTAGTCCCTGCAAAGACTGCTTTCTAAGAATCTCCATTGGCTAATTCAGAAGCTGGGGGGTTTCCCTTGCCCCCAACTCCCAGGAGTCTGTAGGCATGTAGGCATAGCATGGCTCTCTAACTAGACTGTCCCTATCTTGGATAATGTTAATGACAATGAAAATATATACCAAGTATATCATTTTTATAAATGCTTTTTTACCCTCCTGAAATAACGACAGACTTCTTTGAGCCACAGAACTATACTGAAATCCCAATAAAGCCAGTTTAATGATATGTTGGCAATATGAGAGCTTTCATCTGTGGAGCTTAGGGCATTTTCACACCAATTATTGCCTTTTATCTTCACAATACTCCCACTAGGGAAGATGGAGGAGGTGAGGGAGGCAGCAAGTCACATTTTGCCCATTTGCCAACTGGGAAGGCTCAAGGAGACTTGGCAATGACTTTCCCATCTTGTCCAGTGGACAATAGCTTGTCCAATCGCTGTCATGGGTAAAGCCACACTCTTCCATTCTGCAAGATATGATCCCTGTTTAAAGCATTTGAAAGAAACAGTATTAAAGGCTGAGATAAAACTTGTAGTTCCAGAAAAAGAAGAGATCCAAGAGTGAGACAAGCAAAACTGTTAGGAAGCAGCATGAAAAAAAATCATCTGACCTCTGTTAGCTGCAAGTCATAGGAGAGGATGGTGTGGAGAGGACCCTTCCCGTCACTTCCCCTCATTTTCCTCAATTATATAAGGGGATGATAATTTCCTGGGAATGAAAGGCAGTTCCAAAAATGGCTTTTCACATCCCATGAATAGATTTAGTGCTTAAAAGCATTCTATTCTATGCTTCTACTATAGTATTTAACTCAGTATGCTGTAAATTAGATTGGCAAGTGGCTGACTAAATCCATGGATCTGTAAAAATATGTTCAGTCTTCTTTTGTCCTTGTGCCAGGAGCTATAAAAGGGAAAGAAACAGCACAGTCTCCGAGTGAGAGAGCCTCGGTTCAAATCCAATCCACATCACTTATAAGCTGTGGCTCTGGGTTGACTGTTCTGGGCTTGATTCCCCCATGTGATAATGGGATCCTAGAAAACCTTCTTCCTCACATGAGAGCTATGTGGACTCAAATGGTCCATCAATAAGTGCACAGTCCCTGGTTTGCCATTCCTAATTTAGCCTCCATTTCCCCTGTACTTTGTAGACTAGACAGCACTTTCCCCCTTTTGCCTGGTGACAAAAATCAATCTGCTCTGTATTTTCCTGCAGTAAGATAATGGTCTATCCTGAGCAGAGAACTATCATAGGAAAGCAGGCAAACATGAAATGTACCAATATTCTAGAAATGTAATTTTTGCAACAAATGTGGCATGATTTTCTACTAGTGAAGCTCTGCACCAGAAGCACTAATGGCCCGTGAACATCTTCCCTAGCCTGTTTTGCACAAAAGATAATGATATCCTCAAGAAATAGCATTCAAGAGCCAGTTTTCAAAGAAACTTCTCTCAATGGGGAGAAATTAACCTATCTGCTATAAGCACTGGGTCTAGTTTGAAGTGATTTAGATATACTTGTTGGAGAACAAATAGGGATGGGACCAATGGAGTTACTTGGATGTGGCAAATCAGCCATGAAAACTGGTTGGGAAGAAAATAAAGGCACAGTGGGTCTCAAACTTGCGACCCACGGGTGGCAGACAGCCCTCCATACAACATTTTGTGTCCCTGACCTAGAGGAATTTTTGTTTTGTTTTGTTTTGTTTTAGTTGTTTGGGTCACACCCTCCATTGTTCAAGGCTTACTACTGACTGCACTCAAGGATCATCCTGACTTTGCCTCCAGCAGCCTGCAGGTAAATTGAGTTTGAGATCTTTGGTAGAAGAAGGGAGGCAAGGACCAGACGGAAACCATCAGAAAGAGCAATGTGTTCTTTGATCTGAGAGCTGAGAAAGATACCTTTTTCAAAGAACCTTGAGGGAATAAGGACTCAAACTCCAGCAACTCAGCAGAGACCATCCAGAAGAAGCAATCAGGTAGGGGTGGCAGCCCCTAAACCCCCAACTTCCCCCACCGGCTTTATAGATCCCCAGTCCACTACCCTCCAGAAGCATTTACAAGGGGGTATTTGTTAACTCACAGTTTCAACCTTAGAGGAACAGTAACCACTATGGCTGACCAGCGCCATAAGCGTATTTGTTTCATTATAGATTTAGGTATAGCAAGACAGGACTTTGTGAATCCCCTCTTTGATGATGTTGATGTTGAGATGACCAGGGGCAAACACCAGGGGCTGTGATACTCAATTGTGTATAATGCTTACTCCGGGCAGGGGGTTACATCTTTTAATTGCAGTGTTCAGATCCATTGGTGGCAATTCAGTCAGAATCTGCCATAGTACCGGAGAATCATAAGCAGCAGAACTACCTAGATCATGCTTGGAATATATGATGGCTCCAGAGATGGAACCTGTGACCTCACATTTATAAGGCAGGTGTTTAATTACAGAGTTATTTCCTGGATCTGTACAGATCATTTCAATAACTGGCAAAATCAGGGAGCATTCATTAATATTAGTATTCCAATTAGGTCTGAAGGACTAGCTGACTGCGACCTATTTGTCAGTATAGCTGATGTATCCTAGATGTTCCTCTGTATTGGTGGTACATCTGCATGATTGTCATTTGCTTTTTTTGATCTTTCAATAAAAAATGTAACAATTTTTTAATGAACTTAAAAATGTATTGCCACAAATCCATCAGAATGCCAACCAAAGTCATCTTGGTAAACTGTGAGGGCAACCTGGTTATTTAGAAATGTGGGTTTTTGCACCTCCACTAAGCAATGCGTCTCTAAACCTCAGAAAATCGGAGTGGCAAATGCATTCTCTTCCAACCCTCTCAAGGGAAGCTACATGTTGTTTACTCTGCAATTCAAATCTATAGCGTGTTCAGTTCCTGGAACCATTGGCTGATGGTCCCTTTTGATGGTGTGACCACAGGCCTCAGGCAAAGATCTCACCTGGGCACAGTGTGGCCCTTTCAGCAATTTACTTTCTCTAACCCTCTATGACTTCCTTGATTCCTATAGAGAAATATACAGGACTTGCCTTGCTCTCAAGGAGCACAGGAAGGATTGAGTTCAGGTACGTCCAATGCTACCCAGTCCCTCACTTAAATTTTGATTATCTTATCCAACTCAGCCTTCTATTTTCCTCTATAGTGGAGAGCCACAGAAATGCAGAAATATCAGTTGAGCAGCAGGTGGGAGTTGAGTGATGCACAAAGCACTCAGGCTTTACACCCAGAAAAGGCGAGAGATGACAAATTCTTTAGTGCCACTCAGTTCCAGAGTAAACAGAAGTCCAGATGAGCCAGGGCCCTGTGAGGAAGCCCTATAGTGCCATGTTTGGAGGCATACACTTCAGACAGGCCCAGAGAGAAATGCTGGAAATGAAGCTGCCTCATGGAAATGGAGTCAGTCTCTGCCTCTAAGTCAGCACAGTGTTAGCAGTTGGTTGACTGCTGCTGTCCTTTTATGCTTATCCAAAGAGCTACTGTCATTTCACAACAACAGCACTTAAACTAAGTTCAAATCAACCTGTAGGATGATAAACCAGAGGCTATCTCAGATGATGCCAACCTGGCATTGAGGATGCTAGTTCAGAGCTAGGGTGTAGGCTGAAATTCTGCTCTTGAAGGAAAGGTTCTAAGGGGATTTGCACTTAACTTTTCCTTTTTTTTTTTTTTTTTGTTGTGTCATATACCTTTCACAGCTAGGTGCTGTGGAGCATGTCCATGGGTGTGTAGGTGGGGGGGAGAGGGAGGAAAAACAGGGCCCGACACAGGAAAGTATGTGTTCTGTCACTTTAGCCATACTCCAGCCTTCGCAGCCCCAACAGCAGTATTTTTATCCTCCTCACCTCCATATATAGAGACCACTCTAGTTCACCTCACAGCCAGTCCTTAATAATCTCCCTTACTATGTAATAAGGATGGGCCCAAAACAGAGGCCCCATTTTTTTTGGTTGGCAATTCCATTAAAATGCTTTGTACATAGACTCATACATAGTATTTTTTAAACTGGTAACTTTAACACACATACACACACATTAGGAATACCCAGTTTCCTTCCTGCCACATACCTGGAGCTCCCCTTATGAAGGGTGGTGTGACAGCCTCCCAAGTGTCTGTTGTCCAACCCCTGAGGTATGGCAAGTAGTGACCACCACTCTCTGGGAAGGACTTGGGTGGGACTTGCAGAATTGTAAGTAGCAATGCAAGATCTGGCCAGACAAGCGCACTTATAAAAAATATCAAAGCTTTCCTTTCTCCGGCACCAAAAAGAAGACTTTTCTTTTTTTCAGGTCCACACTTTGATGTCACTTGCCCTTTTCCTGAATAAAGGTCATATGTTGTTTATTTTTTTATCAAAGAGAATCTGCTAAATTATCAGAATTATAAATTGTCTACAGGACAGTTCACTGAACTAGCATAAGTTTCTTGGTTTAATGAAAGTGCAAGTGCCAATAATAAATAGATAAGTAAATAAATAAATAAAGAAACTTGAGAATACATGTCTGAATAGCTCAGATAGTTACTCCAGGCATGAGCTGCACTTGGAGCATGGTCACTTGCAGATTTTTCTCTCACCATTTCACTTCTCTGCATATCCTGCCAGGATGAGATGCTTCATCTATCTACTAGTCCACAATGAATCACACATGACTGTTTCTAACCCAGACCTCTCTACAATGCTCTAGGGCAGGGGTCATCAAACTATGGTCCATAAGCCACATGCAAGCA
>PVKC010038532.1:0-12730 GCA_004027635.1 Crocidura indochinensis
GGGTGATCCTTGAGTGCAAAGTCAGTAGTAAGCCTTAAACATTGGGGGGGTGTGACCCAAACAATTAAAACAAAACAAAACAAAAAAAGATTCCTCTAGGGGAGGGCCACTAAATTTACGGAGGGCCGCAAATGGCCCGCAGACCACATGTTTGAGACCCCTGAGTAATGCATTTTCTTTAAATAAATTAAAAATTAAAATAATTCTGTGTTAAATATTTTTTATTTGGGGGCTGGAGAGATAGTACAGGAGATAGGGCACCTACCTGCCTTGAGTGATACTAATCTGGTATCTCATATGACTTCTCGTATTGTCTCGTGAGCACCACCAGGAGTCATTCCTGAGTGCAGTGTCGGGATTAACTCCTGAACACCACTGGATATGACCCCAAAACAAAAAGTTTATATTAGGGTTGGAGAGATAGTACAGAAAGTAGGCACTTGCCTTACATATGGCTGGCCCAAGTTTCATCCCTGACATCCCATGTGGTACCCAATGCCTTCCAGGAATGACCCCTAAGCATAGAACCCAGGAGTAAAGCCTGAACACTGTGTGGAGTGGCCCAAAAACAAATAAAAAGTTTAATTATAAATATTGCATATAATTCATATTTATATTTATAAACATTTGTATATGTATTTATATACAACACAAATATTACATATAATGTATACATGCAAACTTATTAAAATATTTAAATAGTATATATTCACATGAAGTTTCAGGTCACTAAAGCATGAAAGACTGTTCATTAGAAATACTCAGTTTCTCTAATGACAAAATGACATTTGACCTTGACCTCACAGTTTCTGCAGGAGACACATCTAGAAGATGTGCCTCACACCCTGGAAAAAATCTACCTTCCCATCTAGCTGTAAGGGACATCTTCTAGAGGAAACTCCTCTATCTCCCTTCATTGGCTCAGGGTGATTGTCTAGTTACTAGACTCTAGTATGTCTTCTTAACTCTTTTGTTGCAGCAACAGGCTGGTTTTCTCTCCCAGGTTTCTTTCTTAAAAACTCTTGTCTAGGGGCTAGAGAGATAGCACAGCAGTGTTTGCCTTGCAAGCAGCCCATCCAGGACCCAAGATTGTTGGTTCGAATCCCGGCATCCCATATGGTCCCCCGTGCCTGCCAGGAGCTATTTCTGAGCAGATAGCCAGGAGTAACCTCTGAGCACTGCCGCGTGTGGCCCCAAAACCAAAACAAACAAACTCTTGTCTATGGTCAGGACCCTTCACTCATGCC
Organism: Crocidura indochinensis; assembly: GCA_004027635.1. NCBI lineage: Eukaryota > Metazoa > Chordata > Mammalia > Eulipotyphla > Soricidae > Crocidura > Crocidura indochinensis. The sequence goes on from PVKC010038532.1 coordinate 1,248, forward strand.
ACATAAGGATGAAGATGGCTCCTTGTCTAGAAAATAAGGTTCAGAGATCACCAGGCTAGTTTTGTCTCTGGAAAAAGAAGAACGTGAACCATTCTTTGTCATTCTCCATTAAAGAGATCTTGCAAGCACTTTGTAGAGTCATAGATTATTAAGTGACCTTGGATTTCTGGTTATCCTCTGTTGGAATATTGTTAATGCTGTTGAGAAGGCAGAAATGCTGAACAGGAACCAGAGGGAAGGGGCAATGTGGTTTACCATAAAGAAGCAACAGCATTGTTTTAAAATAATAAAAAAAAAATGACCAAAAGGAGGAACAGATGGCATCTTTTGGGTTCCTCTGAGATTAAGTCCCCCCACCCCCACAAATCCCTTAAAATCAGTATCTCCTCACTTCAGAGTGAAATGAAAAACAAGATGCAGAACGCAAAAGTAAGTGACAGGGACTCAGAGGGTTGGAATGCATGTGTCACATGATGGAGCCCTGGATTTCATCCTGGTACCTCCTGACCCTTTGAAGGGCAATGAATGGACTCTTGCCCAGCCAGCCACTCAGCTTAGGGAGCAGCACTGAACACTGCCAGGTGTGGCCTCAAAACCAAATAAAAAGCAAGGTATATACAAATATGTACAATAACACTGGAATATGGACACATATCACCATATGGCAAATATAGGGAAAAGATGGGATTTTCTTTTAATTTCAGGGATAGAAAAATGTTTTTTTTTTGTTTTGTTTTTTTGTTTATTTTTTGGGGCCACACCCGGTGATGCTCAGGGGTTACTCCTGGCTATTCGCTCAGAAGTCGCTCCTGGCAGGCACGGGGGACCATATGGGGAACCGGGGGATCGAACCGTGGTCCGTCCTAGGTTAGCGCAGGCACCTTACCTCCAGTGCCACCGCCCGGCCCCCAGAAAAATGTTTTGAAACACCATCTCACTAGGTTTTCCTCTTTACTGTACCATCCATAAAACTTAGAATGAAATTTGTTTTCTCTTTTGTATAATGGTCATCTCCCCTTAGATCAGTAGGTCTCAACCTTGGCTGCAAGTTAGAATCACTTGGGTAGTTTAAAAAAGCAAAATCTCATATCTGGGGCTGGGAAGATAGCAGAAACTTTAAGGTTCATGCCTTGTGTGTGTCTGACCAGGTTTGATCCTTGGGACCACATAATCCCTCAGGCATTGACAGGTTTAAGTTTGGAGGCCCCTGAGCATTCCAGGATGACCTCCATGGACCCTAACAGCACCACATCCTTCAGCTCTAGTGGGGAATCATCAGTTCAGTTGGCCCAGAATTACTGTGGGTTGTCCCTGTGTCCCTGGAGCACAGCTTGGAAAATTCCTCTGAAATAAAAATGTTAATTAATTTTAAAACTTCCATGCCCAAGGGCCAGAGAGATAGCACAGTAGTAGGGCGTTTGCCTTGCACACAGCCAATCCTGGACTGACAGTGGCTCAAATCCCAGCATCCCATATAATCCCCCCGAGCCTGCCAGGAGTGATTTCTGAGCTCAGAACCAGGAGCAACCCCTGAACATCACTGGGTATGACCCAACCTCCCCACCCCCCCCAAAAAAAAAACAACAGAAAAACAACCTTCTATGCCCAAGTCAGATCCCCAACCAGATAGTTTTCAGAATTTCATACAAAGATTTAAAATTTTCCCTATTTTTAAAATTTTCAGATGATTCCAGCATAGAGTTGCAGCCCCACAACAGTCTGTAGTTCTGCATTTGGATTTGCCCTTGGAAACATGAAACTTGATGGGTGTTTCCCCTGGGTAATAGGAAGATGACTGGAATGGCTTTCCAGGGAATGTCCCATACAGTGTCACCTCAGTTTGCTCAAATGAGGCTGATTTTGAACTTCCAACCCTTCAGGTGTGTATCACTTGTACACATTCAAATGCCCAGAGCAGAAAATCCTGAACAGAGGGGTAGGGACTGTGAGGAAGAGTCAGAAAGCTTTTGAGGGGCATCCTAGAACAGGGAGCAACAACTGAGACAAGGTAGAGTGTTGGGAGAGAAGACCTAGAGAAGAAAAAAAGTGGTCCTGTCTCTGCTTCAAATTCTCCCCCAGGGAATCTGACACCTGGCTAGTGGCTGCAAGCCCGATTCTCTTCCTCCATCTCTTTCTTCCTCTCTCCTTCCTTTTCTTCCCTCCCTCCCCTCTTTCCTCTCTCCCTCTTTCTTATTGGGGAGTAAGGAGGTTCACACCCATCGTCAGTGCTTAGGGGCTTACTTCTGGCCATGCTCAGGGATCACTCCTGGCAGGACTGTGGAACCATATGGGTTTCCAGGGTACAAACCTGGATCAGCCATGTGCTGGACTATTGCTCCTGCCCTATCTCCCTATTCATTCTTTTTCTTCTCTTCCTCTTCCTCCTCTGTTTCCTCCTCCTCCTTTTCCTCCCCTTTTCTTGTTCTTCCTCTTCTTCCTCCTCCTTTTTCTTCCTCCTCCTCATTTTTCTCCCCTTTTCTTGTTCTTCCTCTTCTTCCTCCTTCATTTCCTCCTCCTTCTTCTCCTTCTCCTCTTCCTTATTCTGCTGCTATTCATGCTGCTGCTTCTTGCTTCTCCTCCTCCTCTTCTTCCTCCTTCTCTTCCTCCTTCTGCTGCTATTCATACTGCTGCTTCTTCTTCTGCTTCTCTTCCTCTTACTCCTTCTTCTATTTCTCTTTATTCTTCTATCGCCTCTTTCTCTTTTACTTCTCATTCCTCTCCTCTTCATCCTCCTCTTCTCCCTTTTTCCTCCTCCCCTTTCTTCTCCACAGGGTCCCACAGAGCCTCTCATCACCCTGGGCCTCTGTCCCTCTGCCCACCCCACCCCGCCCTGCAGAGATTCTGCTCTGCAGTCACTTAAAGATAGGGAGCCAACCACAGGCCTCTAGAGAGAGATTCCAAGGTTTCCCACTGTACCTGCCCTTCCTGTGGATGTGACTTAAAGCTGTGATCTCAAAGTTTTGTGAGGAGCTGACTACCATGGACATCTGCCCCAAAACTGCAGATACAATCTCCTCTTCTATTCACCCACTCCCCATTTTAAACTCTAATTTACACTCCTAATGGGCCCAGTACAAAGTCCTAGCCCCATCTGGTGTGATAGGATTTAGGGGGACATCAAGTCTTTCTATCTTCTCAGATTCCTAATAACTGAATGAAGCTGGTTTATGGGGTTTGGGTGATGTTTTATTGGGAGGGAGGCATATCCAGTGATGCTCAGGGCTCACTCCTGGCTCTGAACTCAAGAATTACTCCTGGTGAGCTCAGAGGACTGTATGAAATGCTGGGGATCAAACTTCAGCTGGCCCTAAGCAAAGCAAATGTCCTACCTGCTGTATTATAACTCTGGTCCCTGGTTTTAGTGTGTTTTAATCACCGTCTCTTGTCTTTTCACTGGCAAATACCTGATGTTTTCAAGCATAAAGGCCAAATTCAGTATTTTACTGACTGACAAGACCAGGCAAGTGTAGGCCATGCTGGGAAAGAGTCAGGGACTACTGGAGAAAGAGCAGTAGTATCTCCTTAGTGCTGGAAGCTTTAAAATGTCACTCATCCCTGTGGTACCCAGCATGAAAGTGTCCCTTGTCCACAGAAGAGACAGCTCCCCCACTTGAATAAATCCTAGTAGAAGTGTCCAGAGGCATCTGGAAGAAGACAAGTCTCACCTTGGTGTGAGGAGAAGTTTCCAGAACCTGTGGGACTGATAATATCTGACTTATTGCCCAGGAGACTATCCAAGAGAGTTTAAAAATAGCATCTTTTATAATTGCTCGAGTGCCTGGGTGTTTAGTAACCATGTCTGGCAAGCTATACCCAAGGCAGGCTGGCTGTGGGGAAAGCCATTGTTAAAATAAAATCATTAGCTTAATAGGCTTGATGAAAAGGGTGGAGAGCTGGGAATTTCCTCTCGCAATATGTTCTCCACTCCAAACAGCCTCTGAAACCAGTAAGCCATGTTAATTATTGACTAAAACACCCCAGTATCTCTCATGCTGTTTTTTTTCACCCCCCCCCCCCGTGTCCCTAATAAACATGGCTTCAGAAGTCAGCTTTGGCAAAGTCCCATCCATTGTAACCTCCAGCTGGGCTCTCTGTCCTCCAGCACCTTTCCTTTCCTGATTTATTGATCATTTGTTTCTTAGTCCCATGCACAGAGATACATGCAAGCAAAAATGGTTGCATACAATTTGCCTTTTCCCAAGAAGAAGAAATGCCAGCTAATATATTCTGAAAGCTTGGGGCCAGGATAGAGCCCACAGGCACATGCTCTGCCTTATTCACCTCCTATTGAACCAAGAATCAGAATGCACTAAAGGTCTAGAGAGACTGCTCAGTGGGAAGGGCATTTGCCCTGCACAACCAACTCAGATTCAAGTCCCAGGACCACCCCTAGCACCACCAGGAGTGATTCCTGAGCACAGAGTCAAGAGTAAGCTCTGAAGATCAAGGGCAGTCCAACCCCTTTCCACTTCCCCAAAACAACTAGAATGAGAAACCCACAATGTTGAGCTAGAGAGGTAGTAGAGTGGGTAGTGTGCCTGCCTTTCATGCAGTCAACTTGAGTTCAATCCCTGGCATCCCCTGAGTCCACCAGAGTAACCCTTGAGCACTATTGGGTGTGACCCTCCCCCAATAAACAAAGAAAAACCCAGAATGCACCAAAGAGCAGTGCCAGCATTCAGGACCCCCAATCAGATAAAGCTACTAAGTATTGACCCCTCTCCATCCCTCTGTGTGACACTAAATAGGGTCAGAAAGTCCTTAGCCTACCCTCCACTTAGCCCCCATCCTATTAGGGTCCAGAGTTAAAGGGTGAGACCATAGAATTGAAACAAAGCAAAGTAATGCTTTATTCTGTCAAACAACAAGCTACAAACTGACCAATCAGGGCCACGTCACCAGGAGGTGACAGCACTCAGGAGTCACAAGCCAGGTTATATAGGGCTAGAAGCAGGAAGTCTTGACCTTTAAGTTGATTAGATGTTGTCTAGGGTATTTCTAGTGTATTTCATCATGTCTTTTTATGGCTAGATATCTAGGGTGGTATATTGTGGTTTATAGGACCTTGGGGTCTGCATCATTATCATTGGGATAGCAACTTAGCCTTGTTAGCCTTAAATGAAACTTAACCTTGGGTTGACAAAATAGAGTCCCTTTTGCTCCAGGTTTCACAATCCTGTCTGCAGGTAGGATTCTCCACTCTGTTGCTGGGCTTGATTTGGCCTACTTAAGTCACCATGCTAGTTCAGTGTGTAAGACCAGGACAATGCAACTAACTGCCCTCAACACTGGGCATTCTGTGAACCTGACATATCGGGTATGAAGCCCACCTACCCAGCAAGGGTGTGACCCAGTGACTGCCTGAGAGGGAGCCTGACCCTATATCCCAGGACTGAGGGTCCAGCTATCCTCCCCACAGCTGCCCTTTGACTGCAGCATTCAGGACAATGCCTGTCTCATCCTCCCAAGAGAGACGATGATGGTTCCAAGTTGTGAAGAGATCAGAGTATTTGCTCCTCATGAAGAAATAGTCCATACAAAACCATCCTGGCAGGAAGTATGGACAGGGTACACTCAGAGTGGGTGCCTGCCAGGACCTACCACCTCTGGGGTCTGAGATGGCTGTATCCCTCTTAGGCTTAACAGTCACTTTCCTCACTTTACAGAATTGACAGCCACTGTATGCCCCAGCCAGAGTGGAGAGGCAGTGCAAGGCGGTTGACCTGAAGGCCACAGCAAGGCCCAAACTCAAGTCCAGAAACATGCTAGGGGGCTTTGTAAAGAAGTTAAGAAGGCTCAGCTGATAAGACCAGGCCATAGTTTCCATCTCTACATTTCTATTTGCATGAAATGTTTCAGGTTATAACTAGACAGACCCAGAGTGTGTGTATGTGTGTGGGTGGGGAACAGGGATAATTTTACCCTCTAAACACCTTCTACTCTGCAGTGTTTGAGGACAAAACAGTGATACCTGATACTATTTTTTCCCTTGAGGCAAAAAAAAAAGGTTTGCACCAATATTCATAGAGTAGGGACTTAAGTGCAAAGCCTTGGCTAGCCCAGCTCCCTGTATGAACGGTCCCCTACATTGCTCTGAGAGAGGGGGACACCCTCCCTCAGCCAGGTTGCCTTGGGTTGCTTGAGACTTGTATTCTCTATTTATAGAAGTGATATAAGTCTTGAGTCTGCTGTTCTATTTATTTTTCAAAATTCAAGACAGAATGCAGTTCCAAAAACAATAACAGAAGGATACTCGGGGGTTGAAAACCCCACTTGTATTTATTTCCTTTGATAGAAGTGGAAATGTGGCCACATAAATGTTTGAACAAGTCGCTCTTCCTACTTCAGAGAAGAACACACTGACAGGCATTGATACATGGCCTTTCCCCTTGCTTTTCTGATGCTCCTTTCACCTGCCATCTGGGCAGGCATCCCTGGAAGATCACAGTAGACCATTTGCTTCTTATTTAATGTGTCATGATTGAGGGTGTGTATTGGGTTAGAATATATTGAGAGCTTGTGGAGGTAGGGTGGGTGAATGAAATGGACTTTTAAGTTTTGGTTATTGTCGATCTAAGGAGAAAACCCACAGCTGTTAATCCAGGATCACAGGAAGGTGTTTAGAAGAGAAAGCGCATGGTTCAACTCACCTGTTGTTTTCCACGTCAACTGAAAAAGACTTAAATCACTGAGACATAAAAGATATGCTCATCACTGGGGATAGTTGAATGCCAGAACCAGCCTAGGCAGTGGGAACATGTTTTTGCATATGTATGTTTTCAAGAAAGGTTTGGGAATGAGGATATTGGAAGCCCAGAAGTCACAGCTTATTTATTTAGCCATGAATCCCCATTCATTTATTTTTAAAAGGCCATAGGCATGATCACAACTCTGTTTAGGAGATGACAGACAATTTTTGGTGTCTTTCGGTCCTGAGCACCATCAGAATTGCACTGGTGATCCTCAGCCCCCAGTGAGCCTGAACATTGAGCCATCATACCCACACAATAGTTTAATATCTTGGGAGAAGCCTCTGGGTTCTCTGAGCAGAGTGTGGAAGCCCCTCCACAAAATATTAACTAGCCTGGAGGTTTAGTACCAGGATTTGGAAGCCCTGTCTTGCCAGCACATAGCCTTGAGTTCCAATCTCCTGGGTTGTCATCTGTGCAGAGCATTATCTGAGCAACCCTACTGTCTGCAGCCCCTAGTGCCATAAGCAATTTTCTGCCACACAGTAGCCAGGTGTGCTTTGGCACAGAAACACCACAAAAAGAGGTGTCCCTCCTAGTGAGAACTACAATTAATAGAAGTGTCAACCCCAAGGGCAGGAAATGTACCCCCAGTTAAGAACTGAAGGAACAATGCAGGAACCCTGGGTGAGAACCACAACCAGAACTCACAAGCTTCCTCCACTAAGAGTGTGACTTAAATGCATGTAGGTTCCACAATAAAGGGGATACAAGCTTTAAGAACACTGAGGCTGGAGTAAAAGTCCACAAATTCTTCAACTTGATGTGAGAGCTCTGATAAGCACATTAAATCATGGCCAGACATGTGCGCAAGCCCCAGAGATTGTAGCAATAACATCAGTGTCAAATCAACAACAACAATTAAGGGGTAGGGACAAAATTAAAAATACAGAGAGGGCCATGGTAATAATATTCAAAGACAGTAGAGATGAAAGCAAGGTAGACCAGTTTACTGTAGGAAGTTTGCCACAAAGAGCAGGGGATGACAGTTAGGGCAGAGAAGGGAACACCGTGACAATGAGAGTTGTAAATGATCACTCTAGACAAGAACTGAGTGCTGAAAGGAGGTAAAGTGATATGCTTGATACTCCTTCAGTAACTATATTTGTAAACCACAGTGTCTAAAAGGGAAAAAGAGAGAAAGAGAAGAAGAAAAATGTCTGCCATAGAGGCAGGCAGAGAAAAGGTGAGAGGGAATGGTGAGAGGGAAACTGAGGACATAGGTGGCAAGAAATGTACAGTGATGAAACAATAGATGTTGACATGAGTGAAGGGATGAGGCTAAAGAAAGGGAAGATACACATGTGGCTACAGTTCTCAACTTCTTTTTTTTTTTTTTTTTTGGTTTTTGGGTCACACCTAGCAGTGCTCAGGGGTTACTCCTGGCTCCATGCTCAGAAATTGCTCCTGGCAGGCATGGGGGACCATATGGGGCACCAGGATTCTAACCGATGACCTTTTGCATGAAAGGCAAACGCCTTACCTCCATGCTATCTCCCGGGCCCCTGTTCTCAACTTCTTAGCTGTTTCTAACCAACTCCTAGAAATTCCATTTCTCTGTCTCCTCCCAGGACTCCCTTAACACTGTCTTCTCTGTAAAAATAATGGATATAATGTTTGAAGGCAGTGTGTGTATGTGTATGTGTGTGTGTATGTGTGTGTGTGTTAAAGAACATTCATAACATAAAAGGGAGTCAAGACTGAAGAGATAGTACAGAGGTTAAGACACATGTCTTGCATGTAGCTGATCCCAGTTCAATCCTAGCCCCTTATATGGTCCCCCCAACCCCCCCAAAGTATCTCTGAGCACTGATCCAAGAGTAAGCCCTGAACAATCCTGGGTGTGGCCTAATAAACATTCTTGGCTTTGTGTATCCTTGTGCCCCCAAATAAAGGAGTCCTGACTCTTCTAATTAGAAATAAAACAAGTCAACTCTTTTCTAGCATCATTTGAAAGGGGGTAGACTGCCCTGCAGATAGGTGAGAACCACACATCATAGCTGGAGGAAAATGTCTGAAACATGTCTGCAGACTGGAAGAAGCAAGTCAGAGCAGGGATGGGAGAAAAGTGGCCATACTTTGTATGTTTGGGAAGTAGCTTCCATGGGCACTGTGTTGTGGACCTTGTGGACCTCCAACATGAGGTCTTTTTTTGGAGGGGAGGGCACACTCCATGGCACTCAGAAATCACTCCATGCAGGTTCATGGGACCATATGAGATGCCAGGGGGGATCAAACCTGAGTCTGTACCGAATTGGCCCCAAAATCAGAAAATATTAATGAGTTATCATTTATAATCTGTGCTGTTCTATGTGACTGAGCCATCCCAAGCATTTAGCAATCTGAGAACCTTTCTCTTCTTAGAAGCTGCATGTACCCTCTGCTCTTAAAGCCCCAATTCATTTGACTCTGTAGTCACCCCCAGTGTTCCACTTCAAGAACACACATAATAGATACTTGATTAAATTGATGTGTAAATGAATAGAATTTAAGTTATATAAGAAAAAATCTGGGGGCCGGAGCCATAGCACAGCGATAGGACATTTTCCTTGCACATGGCCAACACAGGATGGATCCCGATTTGATTCCCTGCATCCCTATGGTTCCCCAAGTCTTCCAGGAGCAATTTATTTTTTATTTTTTATTTTTTTAGGTTCTACAACTTATGTTTATTAGACATGAGCTGTTTGTGAGTTTAAAAGCTTTCAAACTTTCCTCCATGGTGGAATGGATATAGAAAGGCAGCAGTTGTCACTCAAAGGAACATTCTTGTAGCACTGTGAATAGGAGAAAGCTGCAAAGTAGCCCCTGAATGTCACAGGTACTGTGTGGAGCAAAAGAAACCAAATGCAAAAGATCACTTCATGCATGATCCCATTTACACAGTACTTAAGGATGGGTATCAGAATTCAGGGTAATAGTTTACTCTGAGGAGAAATTAATAGAATGGACATGAGGATCAGAGACTTTTTTTTTTTTTGCCAGCCGTGAACCTTTTTTATTTATTTAATTTTTGTTTAGATTGCTTCTTACAATGTGCAGTAATGGAATTCAGGGGTTACAAGTTAACCCTTTTTTTGGGTACGGGTCTTGGAGAGGTTACAGTCCTTGTGGTTCATAGGCTGACTCAGCAGAGAAGAAGGAGAGAAGAGGCAGAGTGCATGGCTGGTGTTCTTTAAGTCTCTGGGTTCCCAATCACACGACTCAATTGGCCCCACGTGGGTCACGTGGGGACATCTTACCAGTGCGGGTCCTGATTCGTAGGCCGGCTCAGCAGAGAAGAGGGAGAGAAGAGCGCCAGGAGCAATTTCTGAGCACAGAGCCAGAAGTAAACCCTGAGTGCCACCAGGTGTGACCTAAAACCAAAACCAAACAAAACAAAAAGAAGAAAAATACTGTAAGAATTGGGACAGACTAGATAAATCATCTCAAGACTATGTTTCCTAAATTTGAGTCACTTTCCTCTCCTATATCATTTCCTGGAATACTAAGAATATTTCCCCAGGTCTTTATATCAGCTTTCTGTCAACTCAATGCCTCAAGGGAACATTTGCATCAGTCATAAATGGAGAGCTGATCCCAGCGGTCAGAGGGAGAAGGCGCATGACCACATCATCAAAAAAATTAATGAAAACTAAGTACCGTATTTGCCGGCATATGAGAAGACTGGTCGTATAAGACGATTCCCTAATTTTACAGTTAAAACATAGGTTTAGGCCTATATTCGCTGTATAAGACAGAATGTTCCTGTACTGCAACTGTATGTACCACAGTGAGCCAATCACAACAAGCAAAGATTCAAAGGGTATACTGTAATAGACTTCCTCTCTGACTCTGGCCCATTTGAGCAGGCTTTTGACAGTGTAGATTCGGGTACAGAACATTGTGTAATTTGCATGCATCAAAAACCAGGTTGGATTGGCCGAGTTAGAGAGGCTGTCAGAGCAGCCTTGCAGTGATTGGTGCAGGATCGAGTTGGAAAATTTGTTTTGTGGCAATATCCAGATGATTTTCATTTAGCAGCATATCGAGACATTTTTCGGGATATACTTGGCATATAAGACGACACCTGGATTTTTCGGTTGACTTTTTTTTTCATTTCAAAAGTTGTCTTATACGCCGGCAAATACGGTAATGTCTTTAAAATCAGTACAGATATTGTGGGATGAGTTGTATCATATCCCTCTGTGGAAGATTTATGTATCAGAATATACCTGTGCTTAGAGACAGAACTCAGCAGTCAGTATATTTAGCTGAGGTTGTTGGGTGGGTCCCTATGGTATTATCAGTGTCTTGATGAAAAGAGGAGATTTGGGGCCGGAGAGATAGCATGGAGGTAAGGCATTTGCCTTCTATGTGGAAGGTTGGTGGTTCAAATCCTGGCATCCCATATGGTCCCCTGAGCCTGCCAAGAGCTATTTTTGAGCATAGAGCCAGAAGTAATCTCTGAGCACTGCTGAGTGTGACCCAAAAACAAAAAACAAAAAACAAAAAAAAAGGAAAAAAGAAGAGGAGATTGGGGCAGAGACCAGACAAATTCATTCACAGAGGCACAACCAAGAAGTAAATCCTGAATCCTGTACTGTAGATTCCAGAAGGACAAGATTTCATTTTTGTTGTTAAGTTTCCCACTCTATGGCACCTTGTCATGGGAGTCCTGTAAACACACAGGGGAGAGTCACTCCTGAGCATTGCTGAACTCTAAGTCTGTTCTTATGTCATTAGAAATCCAGG
>PVKC010038533.1:0-12741 GCA_004027635.1 Crocidura indochinensis
TTTTTTTTTTTTTTTTTTTTGGTTTTTGGGTCATACCCGACAGTGCTCAGGGGTTACCCCTGGATCCATACTCAGAAATTGCTCCTGGCAGGCACGGGGGACCATATGGGGCACCGGGATTCGAACCGATGACCTTCTGCATGAAAGGCAAATGCCTTACCTCCATGCTATCTCCCAGCCCCCTGTAATTTTGTTTAGGGAAAAGTTAATGTAAAGGAATAGAAAGTTTCAGGGAAAAAAATACTTGGTTTAATAGATTAAGTAAGAATTGTTAAATAATAGGAACAAGGAAGTTCCAGGATAGGGCTTGGTAAATAAGCATTAAGAAAATTTTAATCGGGCCCAGAGAGATAGCACAGCGGTGTTTGCCTTGCAATCAGCCGATCCAGGACCAAAGGTGGTTGATTCGAATCCCGGTGTCCCATATGGTCCCCCGTGCCTGCCAGGAGCTATTTCTGAGCAGACAGTCAGGAATAACCCCTGAGCATCGCCAGGTGTGACCTCGCCCCCCCAAAAAAAGAAAATTTTAATCTATGGAAAGGGCTGATGTTAATTTTCACTTTAGACTGTGTTGCTATGTTCCACCTTTGGCCAAAGGCTAACCTATGCTCTTTTTGTTTTTAAAGAAAGGGGCAGATGTTACTCCCCTTCCCCCAATTTCCTCTTTTGCTCACCTTGAGAGGCTGATCTGCCCACAATTGGAAGAGGTCTTTGGCTTCCCGTTTTGCTGACCTAGAGAGGCAAATGAGGGGTTGCTTCTTGGGCAAGAGAGAGATAGACTGGGGAAGATTGAGTGTGAGGATTGAGAGAGAGGTTTCAGTAAGAGGTGGCTGGGAGAGACAGGTTTGAATGCAGGGCCAGCAGAGAAGGGCCTCACCATCCATCCATCCCATCACCAGCCCCATCCAGGACTTTTATATTTCATGTTTTTTCAACACTTCCCTTAATTCTCTATTAGTTATGTAGAAACTGTATTGCCTGGGCGATAGGACTGTGCTCAGGCAAACACCTAGTATATGCCTGACCTGAGTTTGGTTTCTGAGAACTGTTGGGTGGCCACATGACTTGACTGCAGGATTGGAACAAAATCCTCACAAATGCTTCTGACCCCGCTGGTCATTACAGGGGTTCCAGATCTCCCGAGCTGCTGCCAGCTAGCTTTGGTCTGACAGCACCAGAGGATTTCTTTGAATCCTGCTTCAGGAAAGTGGGGAGCACAAGCCGGCGTAGGGCGAGCTCGGTATGAAGAAACGATGAGAGCACACACCAGTGTGTGTGGAGAAAAGTGTTCTAACTTTAATTTTTTATCTAGGAGTTTTATAGGGAGTGACTCTGGCCACAGGTATGAGAAGAATGTTTAAAATTACAAAGCAGAGCTTAACAATAAGACAGTACATCAAGTTATGGGTGTAAGCAGTAAGAGTTCTGAATTACAAGGAAGGTCAAGTTTTACATCTCAAAGCAGTTCCTGGCAAGCTAGAGGGCAGCACTGAGCATTACTGGAGGAGCCCCAAGTAGAAACACCACTTTAATAGCAACAACAAAAGTTTGATTTCATGACTTATAGTCTTGTAAGGCAAACATTCACTCCACCCACTACACTATCACTCTGGCACCCCCTTTTTTATTATTTCTGAAACTATAGCTTTTTTATTTTATTTAAGCACCATGATTTGGGAGCCAGAGAGAGAGAGCACAGCAGTGGGGCATTTGCCTTGTACGCAGCCAACCCGGGAGGGACTTGGTTCGATTCCCTGAACCCATATGGTCCCCTAGCTTGCCAGAGGCAATTTCTGAGGGCAGAGCCAAAAGTAACCCTGAGCACCACTGCCATCTCTCTGGCCCCATGATTTCTATTTCTGAATTTATACATCTGGTTACGTGACACTAAAAGAAGGGATTAAATATCTTCAAATTTTATCTTTTTTATATAGCATAAGAGTGCAAGAAAATTCAGCTGCATTCGTTAAAGCTATACAGAGATATTTTGATCCCAACGTTCAGTTGGTAAGTAGTGTCTTGATGTATAATTTTAATTTTTATTTATATCTAAAGTATATCCAAAATGAAGGAACCAGGGCCAGAGAGAGAATACAGTGGGTAAGGTGTTCACCTTGCATGTGGCCTGCTGGCCAACCTGGGTTCAATCCTCAGTATCCCATATGGTTTCCTGAACCACCAACAGTGACTCTTGAGAACAGAGCCAGGAGTAACCCTTGAGTATTGACACGTGTGGCCCAAAACAAACAAACAAAAGAAGGAACCAGAACATGTTCTCCTGTATGTTTGCAAACCGATGTGCATTCCCCCAAGCATTCAAGAAAATATTAATCTATAATCTTTTGTTTTGTTTTGTTTTGTTTTGTTTTGGTCACACCCGGCAGTGCTCAGGGGTTACTCCTGGCTCCATGCTCAGAAATTGCTCCTGACAGGCACGGGGGACCATATGGGGCACCGGGATTCGAACCGATGACCTTTTGCATGAAAGGCAAAGGCCCTACCTCCATGCTATCTCCCGGGCCCCTTAATCTATAATCTTCTTTTTTGTTTGTTTTTGGGCCACACCCAGTGACGCTCAGGGGTTACTCCTGGCTATGTGCTCAGAAGTCGCCCCTGGCTGGCCTGGGGGACCATATGGGGCACGGGGGATCGAATCGCGGTCCAAGGCTAGTCCGGTAAGGCAGGCACCTTACCTTCAGCGCCACCGCCCGGCCCCTTAATCTATAATCTTATTTCCCTTTCTATTACATTGATTTTTGAATACTTGACATTTTATAACTCCTATAATAGCCTTTAATAAAGAGCCTGCATTTTTCCAAGTTTTTTGCTTTTTCTTCCCCTGAAATTCAAGATGATTTGAGCCACATCATCTTGTAACCGTTGGCCATTTAGCGCCACCTTGTGGGAGGTCCAAAATGGTCTCAGCCCTGTGTGTGAGTGAGTGAGACACAGACTGTCCGTCCATCCCAGTTCGTCCATCTGTCCCTCCCTCCCTGGGGCTGCAGAGATAGAAAAGAAGGGAGGGCTTTTGCTTTGCATGTATTTGACCTGGGTTTGATTCCTGGCACCACAGAGGGTCTCCTGAGCCCTACCAGGAGTAATCCCTGAGCATAAACTGGCAAGACAAGACAGGACAGCCCTATTGATAGAAATTCCTCTGCTTTTTCTAATTCCAGAAAACCTCTCTCTCCCCAGGCCGCAGCCACTCAGTATAAGAGTCCTTTTCCTGTCCTGTCTCCTCCTCCCATTTCCCCAGTCCTTTTCTCCCAACTCCTCAGCATTCCTAGGCAGGCCTCATGCAGAGCTGTAGAGTTGCCTCTCCTTTACTCCACTGGGCAAAGAAAATGATCGTCCTAATGTGTAATAAGATGGGACTCCGGGGCCGGGCAGTGGTGCTAGAGGTAAGGTGCCTGCCTTGCCTGCGCTAGCCTAGGACGGACCGTGGTTAGATCCCCCGGTTCCCCACATGGTCCCACAAGCCAGGAGCGACTTCTAGCGCATAGCCAGGAGTAACCCCTGAGTGTCACCAGGTGTGACCCAAAAACCAAAAAAAAAAAAAAGATGGGACTCCCAGAGCATTTGCACGAAGAGTAGAATGACCCTGTGGTCACTCTCAAACTCCCTATCCACTGACATTCCGTATTATCATCCTTTGCCCTCTCTTTCTGCTCTGTCCTGAACCATGTGATCCGTGAGCTGCAGGCATGCTGCTCTATGAACTTTAACTGTGGTGTGAAGTCACATTCCTGCAGAGGAAAGTTGTCCAGATCAGAAAAGGGGGAACCATGAGAGATACCCACCCGGGTGCCTGTTTCCACCTGTCCTTCCCTAGTCACGGGACACTGACCACCTCCTTCCCTCACCCAATTCACCTGCCCATACTGAAGAGCACACCGTTGGTCTGGGTTTCCCTAAAGCTTGTCTGTGAGCAGATTCAGTGTAACATTTGGCAGGAGAGTCACAATGAAATCTGCCTCCTGCTGCCTCCTTCCTGAGCAGCTTTGTGGGTTCGAGTCCTTCAATCCAAAGGAACTCTTCTGCCAGTACTTGGGGCTTACTCCCATCTCAGTGCTCAAGTATCACTCCTGCTGGTGCTCTGGAAACCATTTGTGGCATCAGGGATCCAACTGGAGTTAACTGACTGCAAGGCAAGAGCCTAAACTCTGGAGTTGGCAATCTTTATGTCTTTGTGCCGTTGAGCACTGGGGTAGGGAGCCAAGCAGAGACCATGCAATGTGTCTGAGAAGGCCCCTCCTGGGTTCAAGCATTAAGGTTGTCATTGGGTTCAAGGTCACAAAGACCCAGTTATTTTTTATTTGCTGTTGGGCCTAGGAGGACAGGAGATCCCAAGGCTCCACAGGAGCAGGAACTGACATCCCTTCTGCTTTGCCTCCAGGTAATGTGTGTGCTGCCCTCCAATCAGAAGGGTTATTACGATGCCATAAAGAAGTTCTTGAGCTCTGACTGCCCGGTGCCCAGCCAATGCGTGCTGTCTCGAACCCTGCACAGGCCAGGCATCATGAGGAGTGTGGCCACCAAAGTCGCCCTGCAGATGGCCTGCAAGTTAGGCGGCGAGCTGTGGGCTGTGGAGATCCCCGTAAGGACCTTTCTGTTCAGTAACCGCCTGTCACAGATGTGCAGAGATCCAGGTGTTCACATGAGCCAGGGCTGTGTCTGGAATAGGTGTACAAGGCCTGCTGGGCCCTGCACACAGGCTCTCCGAGTCCCACAAGCTCCAGGTGGACAGCGAGGACATGGGTCTAATGTTCTTCCACAGATGGCAGTGCCGCTTTCTCCCTCCTGAATTGAGGCCAAAGAGTGCAGGGCAAAGGGGAGGGCATGGAACCGAAGAGATAGCACACCAGTAAGGTGTTTGCCTTGCACGAGGCTTATCCAAGACAGACCTAAGTTCGATTCTCTGTATCCCATATGGTCCCCCAAACCTGCCAGGAGCGATTTCTCAGCAAAGAGCCAGGAGGAGTAACCCCTGAGAGCCACCAGGTGTGGCCCATAAACAAACAAACAAACAAAAAGATGGGAAAAGGGAGGACAGGGTGTCGGACCCTCGCTTCCGTGCCAGGACATGGCTCACTCTTAGAGCCCCTCCTGAGGTGCCTGGCTATGTGAGGGGCTTTTTTGTTTTGTTTTGGTTTTGGTTTTTGGGTCACACCTGGCAGCGCTCAGGGGTTACTCCTGACTCTATGCTCAGAAATTCCTCTTGGCAGGCTCGGGGACCATCTGGGATGCCGGGATTCGAACCAATGACTTTCTGCATGAAAGGCAAACGCCTTACCTCCATGCTATCTCTCCGGCCCCAGTGAGGTGCTTTTCTCGAGTGTCCTACCAGAGGACTCATTGTGTCCTGGCTTCCTCTGGGCGCCTAGCCATCCGGTTCCTCCCTTGTTCTGTTCTGCTAATATGCTTCATCTCCATAGTCCCAGCGCATCATACAAAATTGATAACTAAGTCATTTGATAACTAAGGATGATTTTGAAGGGAAAGTTTATAGAAAGTCATAGGGAGGGGCCCGGGAGATAGCATGGAGGTAAGGCATTTGCCTTTCATGCAAAGGGTCATCGGTTCGAATCCCGGTGTCCCATATGGTCCCCCGTGCCTGCCAGGAGCAATTTCTGAGCATGGAGCCAGGAATAATCCCTGAGCACTGCCGGGTGTGACCCAAAAACCAAAAAAAAAAAAAAGAAAAAAAAAGAAAGTCATAGGGAATGAGGGGAAATGAGCCCTCCTGCCTTCGACATGGAGGACATTGAATTTTACAGTTAAAGTCACTGATGGTGGTTGGCATCGACATCTGTCGCGACACCTTCAGCTCTGGAATGATGGTAGTTGGATTTGTAGCCAGCACTAATCCTGGTATCACAAGGTATGTTCACAAATATCCCAATTCTGGGACCCAACAAAAGACTACATAGTTAGAAGGTTTGCATTCTTCCACTTGAAAAATGGAATCATTTTCGGGGCTAGAATGGTAGCACAGTGGTAGGGTGTTTGCCTTGCATGCGGCTGACCCAGGATGGATCGGGGTTCAATCCCCAGCGTCCCATATGGTCCCCTGAGCCTGCCAGGAATGATTTCTGAGTGCAGAGCCAGGAGTAACCCCTGAGCACCACTGGGTATGGCCCAAAAAGCAACCAACCGAATAAATAAATAATAGGATCATTTTGGTTTCACATCTAACAATATGATGAGACTGGGAAGACACTCTTGGGGTATTTGGGGATCTGGGTGTGACCCCCTACATTGACCCCTCTCCACAGTCCTTCATTAAAAGGCACGACTGAATTTTAAAGATCAGAAGGACAGTGTTTGGGTAATATGAAGCTTCATATGAATAGGTTGTTTTCAAGGTCTAGAGAGAAAGTGTAGGGCTTAAGGCACTTTTTTTGCACATGGCCAACCCCAGATCAATCCTCAACATCATACACGGTTCCCTCACCAAGAGTGACCCTTGAGCACGGAACCCAGAGGCATTCCAGAGTACCACTGGGTGTTCAAAACAAAAAATTAAAATAGAAGCTGCTTTCATGCCGATCTTAGGCTGAACTCTTAAGGCAAGTTCTCAGAAAGATGCACATAGAAAATCTTGGACCTTTCTTTTCTAAACACCTGCTCGGTCGGGGACTATTCTAGGAGTCTCGCTTGCTGTCAACCAGAGAACTCTGGGGCAGGCTGCCTGGATTTACTGGCCACCATTGGATTCTGGTTCTTGAACCTCATTATGCCTTAGTGCAGTGCTCTGAGAAGTGGGGTTCTCAGGGGTGTCTCTGCATAGGCCCTTCTGGGACTGTAATCAGTCAGTGACTTGCTGGTTCCTGGCCTAGCCCTCAGAGGTAACGTCAGATTCAACTCTAAAACAAGTCTTAGGGTTTTTTGGGTTGGGTTGCATTGGGTTTGGGAGTCACACAAGCTATGCCTAGGGGTTACTCCTAATTCTGTACTCAGGAATAACTTCTGGATATGCATAGGAGACCCCGTGGAAGGCAGAAGTCAAACCTAAGTCAGTCCCATGCCAGGCTAGCATCCTACCCACTGTTGTATCTCTCTGGCCCCTGTTGGGTATTTGTGACAGAGCCATTATTTTGAGGTAGTGGACTGCTGACAGCAGGTTTCTTCCTTGACTTACGCTATTTGATTCATTCTGTTGAACCCGAGGTCATTCATGAATTCAGGGAAAAGCAGAGACCTGCTGGAGGGTCCAAGTGTCTGAGTTCCTTAATCCGATGGTAATAGGCTTTTCCTGGCAAGGAGGGTCCCAAGGGTGTCACTGCTGCTCATATGTTTTGCGAACTAGAACAATTGTTTGTAGAACATGGATGGTGATGAGCTGGATGGCCTTTCTCCTCCAGCCCAGGCCACGCTTCTGCAGCCCCCTCCCGCCGGCGGGTCTGAGGGTTCAGGATAGCGGTGAGGAAATCCACAGACAGGCTTCAGGGAACATCAGCTTTATTCAGGGCCCTACCTACCACATGTGTGACCTATAATCTTAAACCTATTTAAGCTTGCTCTCTTCAGCTTGCCTTGCTTCTTCCTCCATCTCTCTTGCTGAATCTCCCTCCATCTCTTTTCCAAAGTCCTCCAAATCTCTCCCCTTCCCCTGAGGCAAAATCTCTGTTACCCACCAAAGAACCCTCCCAGCAATGGGTAGGTCTTATTAGCAGGTAAGGTTACAGGAAGAATGGGGAATGGGGTAACAATGTTGGCATGAATTATCAGAGTCGTGGTCCTCCTTTCCCCAAGTCTTTTCAGTGAAGCTTGCTTCTGAAATATCAATAATTTCACAGAGTTAAGACTTCAAGTCGGACTGGGTGGTGGCGCTGGAGGTAAGGTGCCTGCCTTGCCTGCGCTAGCCTAGGACGGACCGAGGTTCGATCCCCTGGTTTCCCATATGGTCCCCGAAGCCAGGAACGACTTCTGAGCGCATAGCCAGGAGTAACCACTGAGCGTCACTGGGTGTGGCCCAAAAACAAACAAACAAAAGACTTCAAGTCAGAAAGACTCACCCTTTGCAGTGGTGATTGAGCAGTCTCTGTTTCTTGGTCTTAGCAGGCCAAGAGCCATGCTACACTCTTTCTGGAGACCTATTTCTGACGACTCAGCAAGGTTCTTCCTCTTGCTGTGCTGTCAGTCTCCTGGGGACAGATCCAGAAATGTAACTTGGCTTCAGAGTTATCACACACAGCGCTCAACCAGGACGGGGACCCAAAGGTGTCTGTTACTAATGCTGAGCTCGTTTCCCCAGTCAGGGGGCTGCAGTAGAGGGACTTTGATAGCCTGTGATCCTGTAGTGAATGTAGACCTGGGTCATCTGTCTCTGCTCATGGTGTCTGTTATCCGCACAGCCCCAGGGATGTTTGCTGACATGGGCCTCTTCTGTCCTCTTGTCCTCTACCCTCTGACCTCTGCCCTTTGCAGGTGGTACTCCCGCTGTATCCTCCAGAAATCGACGACTGCAATTGCAGACAACCTGAAAATATTCATGAGCGGTATTGGGGCTCTCCGTACTTATTCTTACACCCAGAATCTTAAGTATTTTATTTGCATGGGTGGGCCAAAGGTGCTGAGTCGCCAGGCTTCCCTCCCAAATCCCCCCCTGGTGAGCCCAGCAAGAGAGTCTGTAGAGCGTCTGTGTGTGAGAAATAGAGAGTCAGGAGGATTTGGGTGGCTGCTGGCCCTAGCACATAGTTGGCAGGAGAAAGAAGAGCAGCCTGGAGGAACCAGGCTTCAGACTGGGCAGGTGGGGCCAGGGCCACTGGGATAGGACAGTGATGCCAACAGAGAAGATAGTACAGAGGCATCAGCAGAGAGTATATGGCAGGGAGATGCTAGAGACAAGGCAAGGAGATGCCAGCAGACGGCTAGGCTCTGCCAGGCAGTTGGGAAAGGGCAGAGAGGAAGGTGCCCAGGAGAACAGAGCTGAGGTCCCTTCCATGGGGCATCTCTTCTCTACCTGGGGAAGTGTGAAATGCACCAAGATTTTTCTTAAGTGCATCTGATGATAATTGTTGGTGAATCCTGAAGCTAAGGGGCATTTGTATACCTTCAGATGAAGTAAGTTTTTTTTAATTGGTTCAATGTTATTTTATTGGGGGGGGGCTACACCTGATTGTGCTCATAAGTCATTCCTGGTTTTGTGCTCAGGAATTACTCTTAGAAGGGCAGGTCAGGGCAACCATGTGGGATGCCAGGGACAACCTGGGTCAGCTACCTGCCAAGTACCTTATCAGCTGTACTATGAGCTTGTGGGCTGGACTTTATTTCATTTTTTATTTTATTTTATTTTATTTTTTGTGGGGTGGATTTTAAAGTCTCTGGCCCTGTGGGATAGATTTTAAAGTCTTAACAGTGGTAAGTTTAAGGATGTACCAGCATCAGACCATTTCAGGGTTCCCAGAGCAGAGATCAGTCATGATTCCCGCAGTTGTCCATTTTCACGTGGTAACAAACGGCCCAAATCCAGTGTCACTTTATTCTACAATTATGTGGGGCTGCCCACTGATGTGTGAACATGGCCATTGGTGGGA
Organism: Crocidura indochinensis; assembly: GCA_004027635.1. NCBI lineage: Eukaryota > Metazoa > Chordata > Mammalia > Eulipotyphla > Soricidae > Crocidura > Crocidura indochinensis. Next base: position 9,540 of record PVKC010038533.1, read on the forward strand.
GACCCCGCTCTGTTTGTGGGCAGAGGGTGTGTTGTCGCCCTGTTCTCACAGATGCCGACCCCCACAGGTGCCCTCAACAAGTGGTACAAGTTCAACCATACATTGCCGGGACGCGTTATTGTGTACCGGGAAGGCGTGGGTGACGGGGAGCTCCAGGTGTTGGTGGAGTACGAGATTCCACAGCTGCTGAGCAGCATCACGGCATCAAGCCCACACTCCAGGTACCACGAATCATGGCTGCCCGTGTGCCTGCTGCACCCTCAGACCTCTTGTCCGCCCTCGCTCTGCTCGAGCACTGGGGTTATGGGCCCCATCTCCCTAGAGCAGGGGTGGCAAGACACTCACACAAAAGCATATATTGTAACAATAATCTATTAAACACATACTGCATTTTGGGTGAGGGTAAAAATCCTGTTCGCCACCCCTGCAGAGTGTAGAAGAATTGAGGTGGTCTCATGCAGAGAGTCTGGGTGTCACGGGGAGCACGAGGTAAATGGGGTCACAGGCCCTGGATTGGACACAGCTGTTCTGCATCAGGCAACCAAGCCCAGTAGAGGTCGCACCCGCTGCCAGACCTGCAAGAATAGCCAAGGTAGAGGAGGCCGGGTAGGCCAAACTCACCTGGGAAAGTGTAAGGGCCATTTTCCAACTGGCAAAGGGGGCAGGAAGAGAGGCCGAAACCAGCTCCTTCACAGAGCTGAGAGGCACATCTCCAAGTCCTGCAGCATCATGACCACTGTGTTGGTTACCCCTCTTAGGTGGCGGGTAGTAGGGTTGCAGGGTCCTGCAGCTGTGTCTGAGCAGCCAGAGACAGATGCTGTGCCCTCATCCCTGTTCTAACCCTTTCAATAATGCCACAGGGCCTGGTGACCGTGCAGGACAGATGTTAGGAACAAACAAGACAGTTCTTAGTTTAGGTTCTTTTCTGTCTTTTGGCTTCTGAGCCACACCCAGCAATGCTCAAGGGTTACTCCTGGCCTGAACTCAGGAGTTACTCCTGGTGGTGTTCAGAGGACCATGTGGGATGCCAAAGATAGAACTCAGGTCAGCTGAAAGGAAGACAAATGCCCTCCTCGCTATGCTATCGCTCTAGCCCAAGGTCCCCAGTTTAAGTCTCTATATCTGGGGTAGGGAGATGGGAGGGAATTTTTATTTTATCTGCTTTATTGTGTTTTTCTGAGCTTGGTGACTACTTTATTTGGCTCTATCTAATGGTGCTGACATCGCAGAGCAGTAGGATGAGCGCTTTAACCCCTCTGTGATGTCTCCAGCCCTGCTTCCTCTTCAAACCATTCACGCACACGAGCACACGCCATACATGCATACATGTTCATGCATGCATGCACACACACACACACCCTCACAGCTCCCCCTGTGTGTCCTGTCTTTAGCCCCAAGCTGTCGGTGGTGGTGGTCCGGAGGAGGTGTGCCCTGCGCTTCCTTGCCGAGATGAACCATACCGTCCAGAACCCACCGCCTGGCACCGTGGTGGACTCGGAAGCGACACGCCCAGGCTGGCAAGTGCCTGGGGAAAACAGACCATGGTATGGGTGAGGCAGCCGTGGGTGGCACCTCAGCTGCTCTCATCTGACCGTCCATCCTTCCCTCAGGTATGACTTCTACTTGGTCAGCCAGATTGCTGGCCGGGGCACGGTCAGTCCCACTTACTACAACATCATCTACGATGACAATGGCTTGAAGCCCGACCACATGCAGAGACTCACGTTTAAGCTGTGCCACGTGTACTACAACTGGCAGGTGGGTGGCTACAGTGTGGCTGCTGTGTGAGCCCCCGTGTTACCACTATGCAACCCCGTGTGGCCACTGTGTGACTACTGTGTAATTGCTGTGTGGCCTCTATGTGACTGCTGTGTAAACCTGTGTTGCTGCTATGTGATCCCCCTGGCCACTGTGTGGCCCCTGTAAGACTGCTGTGTGGCCACTGTACGGCTTCTGTGTGACCTCCTGTGGTCGGTTGCGACCATATGTCTGTGTGCCAACTGCCATCTCTGAATCTTCCTCTCCCTTCACTCCTGCCCTGAGTCAACGAGTAGATGAAGAAAGAGGTATTTGGTCGGGGGCCGGGCGGTGGCGCTGGAGGTGAGGTGCCTTGCCTGCGCTTGCCTAGGAAGGACCACGGTTCAGTTTCCCATATGGTCCCCCAAGCCAGGAGCGACTTCTGAGCGCATAGCCAGGAGTAACCCCTGAGCGTCACAGGTGTGGCCCAAAAACCAAAAACCAAAACAAATAAACAAAAAATGGTATTTGATCCAGAGCACCTGGGCTGAGCCGAGAGGAGAGAGTTCTTAGAGTAGATGAACTTGATCTCTAGAGGATATACCCGGGTGTAGGACCAAACCAGGACTGGGCCGGAGAGATAGCACAGTGGTTGGACGTTGGCCTTGCATTCGGCCAATGAGGAGGGACCCGGTTCAATTCCCGGCATCCCATATGGTCCCCCAGCTTGCCATTAGCGATTTCTAACTACAAAGCCAGGAGTGACCCCTGAGCGCCACTGGGTTTAGCCCCCAAAACCAATCAATCAATAAATAAAGTTCAGGGGGCCGGGAGATAGCATGGAGGTAGGGCGTTTGCCTTTCATGAAGGGGGTCATCAGTTCGAATCCCGGTGCCCCATATGGTCCCCCGTGCCTGCCAGGAGCAATTTCTGAGCATGGAGCCAGGAGTAACCCCTGAGCATTGCCGGGTGTGACCCAAGAAAAATAAATAAATAAAAAAAAATAAATAAAGTTCAAAAAATATTTGTTTAGAAAAGGGGCCGGAGCAGTGGCGTGGAGCAGTAAGGTTACTACCTTGCCAGCGCTAGCCTAGGACGGACCATGGTTCAATCCCCCAGCATCCCATATGATACCCCAAGCCAGGAGCGATTTCTGAGCCCGTAGCCAGGAGTAGCCCCTGAGCACCACTGGGTGTGGGCCCCCCCCAAAAAAAAATAATTTAAAAAGAATCAAACCAGGAACAAGGAAGAAATGGAGACTTACCAGTACCTCCACACTGCTGCGGGGGTGGACATATCTGATGAGGAGTGTGGGAAACTCAGAGTCCCAGCTGCCACTGTAACCCAAGGCTCTGAGCCCTCCGACTTTCCCATTGGCCATCAACCCCATGCCTGCCTCAGAGCAAAACTGGGTCTGCCCCACTGCCGGGCTCTGTGAGCTGATGACCTCTGGGAGCCTTTGGTT
>PVKC010038534.1:0-12712 GCA_004027635.1 Crocidura indochinensis
ACACACCTGCCCTGCTTTCAGGTGCTTTGGGGGGCTGTGTGTTCAATTCATGATGCTGAGACACTTATGGCAAGTGTAGTCCTATACACTATATGTGGGAACCTCAGCACTGCACAGAGCATGAGATCTCAGGCACACCAGGTATGTGCAAGCACCGCTTACTATGTGTATGACCCCGGGTGAACATATATAACTAAATACATGTGAGAATTTGCACCCAGTAATGTGACCCCCAGCAAATACTACGGGTAAATTTTAAATATTTAAATATTTAAGCACCACAACTAAGAGTGCAACATCTGGCAACCATATGCGCACACTCTATCATTAAGATGTGGAATCCCCTGAAAACACCACAGCCAAATATGTGAAAACAATTGTGTATGCAATCTCTGGCCAGTGCAATAAGAGAAAACAATTGTGTATGCAATCTCTGGTCAGTCCAATAAGAGAAGAGAAAAGTGATGAGGGAAGGGAGCCATTTAAATCTGCAATTATAGTTGAACAATTACAATTTATTTTAGTGAAATAATATTAATAAGAGCAGCTAAAGAAACATGTATGAGGTCCAGAAAAATCTTAAGCATGGATTGTCCTATAGGTTTCACGTAGTGGAATTATTCAAATGATTACTTCTCACAGTTACCATATATGGTGACATATAAGGAAGACTACCACCAGGCAAATTCATCTGAGTCTTATTGTCTAGAGTTTTTATTGAGAATCAGACACATCTATCCATGACCTATGTAGTTAACCTTAGTATCCAAAGGTCACACTCACACCAAGTCCCATTACCATAAGTCACAGTCATGGAAAGGTCCTCAGATTAAAAAAAATAATAATCAGGACATTCCATGGCCTTAGAAGCTACCTTGCAGAAACCAGTTGCAAAACATTTATCTTTTTGGTCAAAATTCATCCTATCATACTAAAGCTAATTTAGATTTACTTGTTATACTTGGTAGAACTTCTCTGTAACATCCTACCAACATACTCTTGTCCTAATTTTTTCTCTATTCTCAAAAATACTACTACCAACCAGGTAACCAAGTCCTCACCATCCTATCTTAATCCAAGTAACTTTGATTCTCACCTGGACTATTACAGCCTAAAAGCTCCTCGTCTCCAACTTTGCCATCTTTCAGGCTAGTCCCTTAGTATGGAATTAATATTATCTATTCTCTATTTAAGCCCAATCTTCCCACCACCCCAAAGATAATCTTTTCACACTCGGAATAAAAGTCAAAATTCCTGGGCCGGCAAGATGGCACTAGAGGTAAGGTGTCTGCCTTGCAAGCGCTAGCCAAGGAAGGACCGCGGTTCGATCCCCCCGCATCTCATATGGTCCCCCAAGCCAGGGGCAGTTTCTGAGTGCTTAGCCAGGAGTAACCCCTGAGCATCAAACAAGTGTGGCCCGAAAAACCAAAAAATAAAAAAGAAATCAAAATTCCTTTTCTTGATTTTTTAGAACCCTAAATAACCACTTTGGCCTCTTATTCTCCCAACAACCACTCTGACCAGTTCATGTTGTTATTTTTTTCTTTCTCCTAGTTCATGAGCATGACCTATTTTCTTTATAGTAAACTTTTTGTCCTTAACCTTTCCAAATATTATCCTTCTTGTTATTCATATTTCTAAGTATTCATAAATAAATTTAAATGTGAATCTTCCCTTCCCTGGGCTATTCAACCCCAAAGTGCCTAAAAGACACTGAAAAACAACATCTTACAAAAAACACAACATTCTTTCACAATACCCAATGAACTTAGAAGCAAATTGATGAAACACAATTTTTTAAGACAGGGCCCAGAGAGATAGCACAGCGGCATTTGCTTTGCAAGCAGCTGATCCAAGACCAAAGGTGGTTGGTTCGAATCCCGGTGTCCCATATGGTCCCCGTGCCTGCCAGGACCTATTTCTGAGCAGACAACCAGGAGTAATCCTTAAGCACCACCAGGTGTAGCCCTCCCTCCCAAAAAAAAAAAGACAGTGCTAGGAAATTCGTATGGAAATAAATATTTCTATAATATTAAATTATATAATACTAAAACTATTTTTATAATATTAAATTGTCTTGGAAGAAGAGATTAGTAATAAAAAATCTTATGAGCTCCAAGAAGAGTTGTAATTAATGAAAGGTTGAAAAACAGTATTCTAGGCTATTAAATTAAGATTTTTGAACAAGCCTAGGGAAACAAGAATTAAGTCAAAGGGTACTTTCTACTACTGTTAAAATTCTTCTTGTTATTCTTGGCATTTAAACTAATACTCTCAATTGTTTTTCTTCCATTCTGGCCAAATGCAATTATTATAACTTGCAGAAAAACTGCTCTGCTGTCTACTTACAATTGGATTTGTCCCCAAATTACAACTGCCACTTACAATGTGCCAATTTTCAATTGTGTCTCCTTTCAATACATCTCTGTTGCCACAAGAGTTATGAAACAATGTTAGTATTTCTAGGCTCTATATTTGATCTTTGGAATGTCCATATCTATCTTATAACTTTGTCTACTCTAGAAAGATTAAGGGAAATGAATAATTTATCCATTATAGTTGGGGGCTTTTTCCTGTTAGTTCTGGGTTGGCTAGAAGTAAACTATACATGACTGCTCATTATACTGACCTCTGTAAAAAAAAAAAAAGTCCTGAATTAATTAGATCATAATCCTATGACTATTGTCAGAAAACTTTATGCTATGATCTGATAGGGATGTCTGGTAGAAAAAAATTATAGAATGTAGGAAGAGCTGCAAGTTACCTGGATATTTAGAGTATTGAGAGGAGTCACTTTGCAGTCTATAGAAAATGAAGGTTTCCAGTGAAGTCCCAATCCTCCCTAAAATTAACGTGTTTGACAAAATTCTTAGCTTGGGATCAGAGTGATAGTAGAGAGGATAAAGTGCTTGGTTTGCATGAAACTAATCTAGGTTTAATCCCTGGTATCCCATATAGTCTTCCAAACCCCCCAGGAGTGATTCTTGAGTGCAGAGCCAGGAGTAATCCCTGAGCACTGCTGGGTGTGGCCCAAAAGTATATAAATAAAAATAAAATAAAGTATATTTTTAAAAATTCTTAGCTCTTCTTAGTGAATCTCAATGCACATGATGGTATTGCCCAGGTAAATTTTTGAGAATAGACATTACATGTCCACTTTCATAGCAACAAAATTTTAACTCTCATGATTCTTCTGGAATATTTTTTAACAGAACTGCCTCTGGGTGTATGCAGTCAGAGTTACAGGACTTTAGGTATGACAATCCATCTCCATAGAGAATTTCAACTTCGTACAATAGCTAGAGACCACCTAGGATATGCTAAGAAGTCTAAGACAGGTTTTGCTGTTCTTCAACCTCAACTCAAGTTGGGACAAGCTTGAAGATTTGTCAAAGAGATTACAAAGCGGGGAATTTTTAGTAAAAAGAATTGGTGAGTTAAGAAATATCTCCTGATTTCTCAAAGGTAAGAAATAAATGGGAAGTTCTTTTCATTTCTTTTAATTTTTACTTTTGTTTTCTTCCCTTTTTGATCATTGATGCAAGGGTCACACACACAAAGTTGCAACACTTGTACAGTGTTATAAACAATGCTTTCCCCTGCTGACCTCACCTAGGACACAGTAGTTGTAGTGCTCAGACATACAGCAAGCAGTGCTTGCTGGGAGTTGCATACACTGAGGTTGCACATGCTGCACGGATCTTCCTTAAAGCATGTGTAATAGGGTAGAGAGCAAATCATAGCCTCACTCACACTTGTAAGGCAAGACTTCTGCAATCGAGCTGCTTTTGGAACCCAAGTTGTTTTCATTCTTAAGTCATAGGAGGATTGATTTTAGTTCTCAGGGAACATAATAGATATTTGCTAGCAGTTGAAAGATAGTGTCTGGAGTTGATTCATAACCTAAAATTGTCAAAATGTGAGAGGCTGGCTGGCCTGAGGGGTCACAGAGGATAGAGTGAAAGTGGCTTCAGTGAAAATTGCCAGCACTTAAAAGTAAGTAAATAGGCAAAGATGCTTTTGTACTTCCCAAATGTCAGAGATGAATTTCAGACAAGAGGAGGGTTTGCGTCATCTGGTTTGCGTCATGTTCATCCCACCAAATAAGTGTAGAGAGAACCACTGAAAGTCAGGAGTATCCCAGCAAAGTGCCATATAAGAAATTAAATAAGAGGCCATAGGAAGGGGATATCAGAGGAATAAAGAAACAAAACTCTATAAAGGATTAGTCTTTGTCCACTGCCCTATCCAAATGGTTGTAAGGTAAATCTCAAAGATAGCAGTCCAGGTAACCATTTTCTGGTTAACTCTCTTTCCCTTTACAGCCCTAAGCCTGGAGTAACCTGAATGGAGAAGAAAGTGTAAAAGAGCCAGGAAATCATGAGAATTCAACCACACTCACTTTCCAACCAAGCACATTTACACTGTACAAAACAGGTTTTAAAATGGATGGAAATGCTCAGCAAACTAAGTTAGGAAGAGAAGGACATACACCAGATAATTTCAAGCATCAGCTAATATCAGTGAGATAAAACAAGAGTAAAGACAGTATCAAACAATGACAAATTACAATGCTTAATAACGTCCAAACCCTGGGGGGGAAAGGGAGGGAATAGTGACTAAAGGTGACAATGGGGCAGTGGTGGAAGTTAAAGCACTTTGATGCTGGTGGGCACAATAACTCTGCATATTAATACCACAAACTTTAGCACTAATGTGACCATAAATCCAAATGATACTAAAAATTTAAAAGAAAAAATTAGATAAAAAGAAACCACCAATTCAATTGACCTACACCAAAAAAATTCAGACAATATGTTAATTTATGGGTGTGATTAGAAAGGCTGTGAAAGAATCACTGGAATTGAATTAAAACCCAGAAATAAAGACAACTTATAGCTTCATTTGATTAACAAGAGAAGACCCATGATCATACAACAAGATAGTTTTGAGAGAACTGAACTGTCATATGCAAAAGAATGAATGTGGGACCACCGAGTTAATTTTACAATGAGAGTAAATCCCCAGTACCACATGGTTCTTCAACATTACTAAGAACAGTTTCCTGACGGAATCAGAAGTAATCCCTGAGCATCACAAAAAGAAAAAAAATGATATTATATTATTCTACAATTTCATATACAAAAATAAATCCAAAATGGATCAAAGACCCCAAACTATAAAGATCATAGACAAGTATATTTCATAATTTCAACATTAGAGATGTCTTTGAGAAGTTAATTCCAATGGCAAAGTAAATTAAATCATAAAAGGATTCTCATTATCAATTATTAGGGAAAGGCAAATCAAAACCATAATGAGATACTATCTCACACCTGTGAGAATAGCTTACATCAAAATGAATTAACAAGTGCTGACAAGACAGGGAGGAAAAGAGATCCTCCTGCTCTATTCATAGGAATGTCTCATGGTGATGCCAATTTAGAAAATAGAATGGAGTTCTCTCAAGAAGCTAAAAGTAGAGCTATCATATATGCGATCTCCATATTGATCGTACCTGAGTTAAGAAAAATTTCTAAAATAAATGCATTTAAGTACAGTGTTGATTTTCTGTACCTCTCTCCTGACAATAAATGGATGTTTGCACATGAAATATGTCAAGCTACCTTGCCAGTTTTGACAAAGTGCTTACCAAATCAACAGAAAGTCACACCCCTCTGATGCTCTCAGTCCCATTTTTATCATGTGGTAGTGTCTCCTTGGTCCCAACGAGACCAACCAGGATTATAGTAATGCTCCAAAAATATCCTTTCAAGATGACAGGGTTTATCACCTTCAACATATCAATTGAGATAACTGAGGGTAAAACAGTCATTGAAGAATTCATATAGAGAGTTTATTTGAATGGGAGGCAGTGACGGGAATATGATTGCCTTTGAGAGTGGGTCCTCCCATTCTTCAGCAATTCCTGTGCTCAGGATTTACTTCTGGCTCTACACTCAGGGATCAGTCCTTGAGATGTTCAGGGGACCATATGAGGTGCTAGGGAACAACCCAAGTTGACTGCATGCAAGGCAACTGTCCTACTTACTGCACTTTCTCTCCAGCCCCCTAACATTTGGTGCCTTATCATGATAATCCTTAAATTTCAGGACTGAATGCTCCTGAGTTATGGATGATGGTTTCTTCCCACAGATATTTGCATAGAAATATGCATAGCTGTGGAGAGCACATGGATATAGGCTGTGATGAGCAGCCTATATTCCTCCAGTGATGCTCATGTCATTGCAGCAGGAGGCCATTAACAATGAAGAGAAACAAATCTTCCTCTTCTTCCCATTCCTTGATATAAATTATCATGAAAGCAAATTCCAGACAAAATTCTGCCACATGTACACATACAAAGTAAGCCACATCTTACTAGTAATGAGGCACAAAACTGAAGCTACAACCTCTTAGGATTGGTTTGATTTGGTTTGGTTTATAGAAGCCATTTAGACTTATGGCAGACTTCCCTCATGATACACTATGGTGTTTTGTAAATGCACTGACCTCACTTTGCATAGAAAGTTAACCAGACACTAATACTACAATACTCCATAGCCAGGATTCTGTTTCTTTTGGGGCCCATAGAAAGCAATCCAATATTATCTCATGTTGAGATGCAACTCATAACTACTTAGAGACCAAACCTCTATTGTTATCTCCAATAGAATGGACTATTGGACTAGCCAAGGTAGCAACCACCTAAATAACCAGGGATCATATGGCTTCCTGTGGATACCCAGGATGTTCCGAAGGAACTAAAAATGAAAAATTGTATAAGTGGGGACTGGAGTAATAGCACAGTGGGCAGGGTTTTTGTCTTGCATGCAGCTGACCCGGGGTTGATCTCCTGCATCCTATTCTGAGCCTGCCAGGAGTAATTTCTGGGTGCAAAGCCAGTAGTAATCCCTAAGTGCTATGAGGTGTGCCCCCCAAAAATAATTGCATAAGTAGGGTCACAGCATGAGTCTAGGGGAACAACCAAAATGACAGGGAGGCCACAGAAAGTAAACAAGGTCAAAAAGGAGTTCATAGTCAGAAAAACATTGATAAACAGTGCTCTAAATAACTATAGCTAATCCACATCTCTAGAGAACTTCAAATTTCATGAGGTCTATTTCTAACATGTTACACATATCAACAAATATAAATTTCATCTGTAAAAATAATTTCCAACATTGTTAATAAAGTTTGGTAGTGATTGTGATATAGACATTTGAACACTACAGCAACTTGTGTTTGGGATCTGTACTCTGATTAAATGCTAGCTGATCACCCCTAGAATGCTGATTTTTTTATAAGGGCAACTAAAAGCCCTAGAGAATAATTTAGAGTAATACATACATATACCATGCACATTCATCAATACTAAAATGATTTAAAACAAATTATAGAAAGCACAATGATATATAAGTAGGAAAGAAGATTTGCCCAATGTAATGCTTGATAATTGACATACATGACTTTAAATAGAAAATATATTAAGATGATGTAAAAACAATACAATTTATTTTTAAATGCTTACAAAACTCATTTTAGTATAGTGAGTAGGGCAATTGCCTTGCATATAACCAACACTGGCAAACCAGATGGTGTTTCTCCTTCCCCCTACCCCACCAAGAGTGATCCATGAGCATAGAGAAGTGGAAAATTAACCCAGCAAAGTCCCACAAGGTGGGATAGACCCCTGGGTAAAATAATTTGGCTCTTAAGAATAATAAGGTAGCAAATGTGCAACCAGGAAAGGACAGAATAAAGCAATTTTAGGTTCTTTTTGATGGAAAGGGTAACATAGGCAAAAATAGAACAGGAAATTATCCCCACTTTATCCTTTAAGGTCCCTGCTGATTGGCTGTGTAAAATGTACCAGTCTCTGCTCTTAATGTATCCACTGAATTTTTTTTTTTTTTGGACCACATCCGGCGGTGCTCAGGGGTTACTCCTGGCTGTCTGCTCAGAAATAGTTCCTGGCAAGCACGGGGGACCATATGGGACATCGGGATTCGAACCAACCTCCTTTGGTCCTTTTGTGCCTGGCTGCTCGCAAGGCAAACGCCACTGTGCTATCTCTCCGGGCCCTATCCACTGAATTTTGATGTGCTTATTTACTAATTTAATATCTATGTAAACTTAAATAGCGACTCGTGAATTAGCCATTTATGTATAAAAAATATACTTATTGTAGTAGATGAATGGTTAGCCTGTGAGCTCACTAATGACTGCTCAGGCAACCCTAAAGCTTGGCTAGTTCTTATGTGTTTGTCTCCTTGCATGTTTGTCTATCTCATTTTCGTGACCACTCCACTGCCACACTCTAGACAGGGGTCAAAGGTGCCAGTCTGGTGGACTTTGTTTTTTTAAGCTTTATTTTTATTGATTGATTGATTGATTGATTGATTGATTTGTTTGGGGGCCACACCCAGCAGTGCTCAGGGGTCACTGCTGGCTCTGCACTCAAATCACCCCTGGCAGGCTGGGGGGTCCACCTGGAATGCAGGGAACCTAACCGGGTCCCTCCCGGGTTAGCCACATGCAAGTCAAACTTCCCACTGCTGTGCTACATCTCTGGGCCCAGGTTGACTTTATTGTGATAAACTGTCACACAGACAAGGGTGAGCCCTGAGTGACCCTAAAACTGAACAAAACAAAAACATTTTTTTTTTGTTTTGTTTTTGGGTCACACCCGGCAGTGCTCAGGGGTTACTCCTGGCTCCATGCTCAGAAATTGCTCCTGGCAGGCACGGGGGACCATATGGGGCACCGGGATTCGAACCGATGATCTTTTGCATGAAAGGCAAACGCCCTACCTCCATGCTATCTCCCGGGCCCACAAAAACATTTTTAAGGAGAGGTTCTACCGAGTAGTACTCAGGAGAGCCAGGGGCCACACCTGACAATACTTGGCTACTTGCAGATCTGACGTTTCAGTGCTTAGTCCCAGAGATGCTGTACTACTCAGTTTCAGAGATGCTAGAAGTCACCAGGATTACCTCCAGTAGTGCTAGTGTCTGGGGTTGAGGGGTGGCAGATCTCAGAGGCTGCATTCCTTCTGTTTGAGCTATCTCCTCAATCTTACTTTTTATTTAAATCTGAGAAATAAAAGTCTTGAATTAAGTATCTACTCTTTAAAGAAGTTAAGTTAACTTTAACCTTTTTCTACATATTCACACACACACACACACACACACACACACATATATATATACACTTTACTTCTTACAGTTCAGGGCAATACTGAATATTACACATAAACATTCTCATTTGCTATTAAATATCCTTTAAAAACTTGAATTCAGGTAGTTACATAGTACTGCTTCTTATAGCTGTACAACAGTTAGTAAACTAATCCTCTATCCTGTATAAATATTTTAAATTGGTCTTTCTTTTTTTAAATTTTATTATTAATTAGGTAACATGATCTATAATAATGATCATGTTTGTGTCTTGAGCATGCAAGATTACTGCAGCATAACCAACAATTTTATATTGTTTTTATTTTACTAATAGAAACAACTTTGAAACTACTGACAAGGGTTGTGCATTTATACTGGTAACTATAAGCATAGTTTTATTATTTACAAAGTTTACATAGTTTTTATTTACAAAGTTTATTTAGAAAGCCAAGGGGAAGGCTTAGGAAAAGCAAGAACAGATGTACCTGAATAGCTTGATCCTGGTCTGATGTAACAGACTTGCATTCTGAAAACCTGAGGTAGTATATATAGAAGCAGCCAGGAAAAAAAATACTGCCTGAAGTAAAGAGATACAGACAATCCACACTGGCATGTCAGTAAGGGAGTTGCAGGAATAAAACCACAACCTCACTCCTGGACTCTTGCCTACCAAACAGAACCAGAAACCAGAACATTTCTGAACCCAGTTACATCAGAAGCTACTGATACCATGTTTAAGAGAATAATTCTGTTGGAAATGTAAACTGGTGGAAAAGCCACTATAGAAAAAGTATAGAGGTTTTTTAAAAGATTAAAGGCTGACTCAGTTTAGATTTCTGGCATCTCATATGGTTCCCTGAGTATCATCAGAAGTAATTCTGAGTACAGAGTCAGGAGTAACCCTTGAGCAATGCCACATATGATGCCCCCCCCCCCCGAAATACCAAGAACTAAAACATGACATAACAATTTAACTTCTGGGTACTTATGTAATGGAAACAAAAACACTAACTAGGCCCAAAGAGATAGTATGGTGGGAAAGGTGATTGCCTTACCTGCAAAAAACTTGCATTGAAGCCACACCACCACTTACTTTCCCCTAAGCCCACCAGGAGTTACCAATGAGCCAGGAATAAGCCCTGAACACATTGCCTGGTATGACCACCCAAAATTAAAAATAATAACATAAAATTTACATTTTAAAAAGCTCATCTATATGCAGCCCCGTGTTCCTTGCAGACTTTTTTTATGGCAGCCAAAACATGAAAATAACCTGTGTGCATCACAGTGGAAAGACATTCAGTCAAAAGAAGAAAGCAATCATGTCATTTCAACAAGATGGATTATGCCAAGTGAAGTATGTCAGAGAAAAACAAATACCATGACTTATTATCTTACTTATCTGCTGAATCATAAAAAAGCAAAACAAACAGAAAAGAACTCAAAGATTCAAAGAACAAATTGGTGGTTGTCTCAGAAAAAGGTTTATAATGAGTTAAAAAATTAAAAGCTAAAGGAGAAACAAATATGATACAACAGTGAAAAATTGTTTTTATTTTCATAAACAAAATCCATCAAAATTTGTTTTATTATTAAAAAATGTAGAGACCGAACTAAATCCCTACCAAAATACCAATGGCATTCTACATGCACACGAAAAAAATTCAGTTATAAGACTCCTCATTATTTACCAAAAGATAAGAAAACACTAATTAGTAAATATATATGCACCCATATTTCTACTGTAGCATTATCGACAATAGCAAAATCAATTCATGGAATAAACTTAAATGGCAGATAAGTTAATGAAGTAGATAAAGTATCTATAAATATACTTATATATTTGGGCAGGTGGGATAGCGCAGTAGTGAGTTTGCCTGGCATGCGTCAGATACAGGACAGACCTGGTTCGATCCTTGGTGTCCCGTATTGTCCCCTAGCCGGGAGTGATTTCTGCACACATAGCCAGGATAACCCCTGAGCATCACTGGTGTGGCCCCAAAACAAATATGTGTGTATTATATATACACTATGGAATACTACTCTGACATTAAAAAGATGAAACTTTGAGGACAAAATGGCTGGATCTTGAAGTGATAATGCTAAGTCGATAAGTTATAATAAGGTAATACAGAAGTAAGATGCTTGCCTTGTATGTGGCTGATCTGAATTCAATCCCTGGTACCCAATATGGTGCCCCAAACAACACCAGGAGTAATTCCTGTGCACAGAATCAGAAGTAACCCATAAAGTATGGGCCATAAACAAAACAAGGCCCAACAAAGCTAATACTAGATGGTCTCTTTCATTTATGGAACGACTAGCTCAGACAAATGAACTGGTGAAAAACAAAAATCTAACTCCTAGACATCTGTGCTTACTGGAGGGAATGTGGAAAAGATATATAAGCAAAGGTATCTTCTTGATGACAGCATTGAACTTTGGTGTGTCTAAGAGGTGTGAAATTAAACACATAGAGGTGTGAAGTTAAATTCTCGATTTTCATAATTTTTAAACCAGATCAATAAATAATAATAAAAGAAAAATACACATTTTAAAGAAAGTAAATGATAAACGACTTTAGTGTGAAGAAATTCTATAGTGAGTTCAGTAAGGAGGAGGCCTAGGAAATCCTTCTGAAGAGCCAAGAGTAAACCATGAGTACTTGAGTGTGGCAGCAAAACGAACAAAAGTCGATTGATGTGATGGAAGGATTATTTCACACCTGCTGTTCTTTATTCAACACACGCCTTCTCCAAAAATATTTCTCCTTAGCTGTTTTCTATTTCATTTTGAGATTTTTTTTCTAAATCCTATGAAGCCAAAAGGAAAGCTTTGCTTCCAAAAAATATAAAAGTATTTAATAATGATCATTCAATAAGAGAGTTATAGATTATAAATAATTTTCCCATCACAGAAGTTACTATCTCTAGTTCCTTAGCTCACTAGTTAAGCAATATAACTTCTACTCATGCACATTTTTCAGCAAACACCAGAATTTAGTCTAATTTAATTAAATCTATCTTCACATATGAAACACAGAACTAAATATAAAATCCTGGTCTGATCTGGCAAAATGTAGGTTGGGGGGGAGCCTTAGTTATCATTCTAATAATTATACTAATGTGGCTCCAAAAACTTTGGAGGGGGCTATCACACCAGGTGGCGCTCAGAAGTTACTCCTGGCTCTGTGCTCAGAAATCGCTCCTGGCAGGCTCAGGGGATCATATGGGATGCTGGGAATAGAAACAGAGTCAGTCTGGGGTTGGCCGTATGCAAGGCAAACACCTTGCCGCTGTGCTATTGCTCCAGCCCCTCTACAAACTTTTAAAGAGATTATTTTTTCTTGATATTTATTGATATTCCTAGCAAGATAAATTCTTTCACATACATGCCTCTAGCAAAGCATTATTATCCCCCAACCTATACTTAGGACATTGTTTCCAGATTTAAGGGTTGAGATTTTTAAAGTTATTCTTAATAAATAAAATTTTGACAAAGTATTTCATTCAAACAACATTTCTTGCACTCCA
>PVKC010038535.1:0-12737 GCA_004027635.1 Crocidura indochinensis
ATAATCTGGATACTTAGAGAAAAATATCAGAGATGGGCAAAACCTACTTTGTTTAAATCCACTAAGTCTCCAGGCCTATGTATATGGACATTTTGAGTAAGAAAGTTCTGCCAACAGCATCTACATGCATTTGTATATGCAGAGCAATGCTGCTTAATAGTTTGCTATTTTACATGCTCGCTCCTGCAACACATATACTAAAATTGGAACAGATACAGAGAAGATTAGCATGGTTCCTGCGCAAGGATGGCACACAAATTCATGAAGCGTTCCATATTTTTATGGGATACATGCTGGAAACAGGAGTGGAGGGAAGACAACACTGGTGGTAGGAATACCCCTGTTTCATTGTCCTTATGCACCTTAAATATTACTGTGAAATATTTGTAATTCACTTCAGAAAAAAACAATAAAATTTAATTTAAAAAAAGAGTGTAAACAAAAATATATTTTGCTATTTTACAAGGATGTAATATCTATAGCATCAAACCATACTCATATCAATATTATGAACCCTCCTTATAAACGACTCAGAGAAGTTCGTTGGCTATTGAAGCCTTCACAGTGATCAACCATGACCCACTCATGACCCTTCTTCAAGGACCTCTCAGTCCCTCACCTTTGTCTTCTTTCTTAACTGTGAATCTTTCTTCCCACCAGCCCACATGAAGATGCTACTGAGAAGGGCTTGAAGAGATAGTGCATCAGGTAGGGCATTTTTCATGCACACAACCCAACCAAGTTTGATCACCAGTATCTCATATCACTAGGAGTAATCCTGAGTGCAGAGCCAGGAGTAAACTCTGAGCACCACCTAGCATGGCCCAAACAAGAAAGAAAGAAACATGGCTTCCAAATTCTACTGTGAGTTCTGTTCTCCTGTCCCACAATCTCCCAAACTAATAATAACATCTTCCCCATTATCTTCTGTCTTATGGTATATAATAAATAGCAAGTTCTTTGAAATCTTCTTGGTTTGTGCAAGTTTTACTCTATAACCAAATCCTACTGAGGCTAGAGTTCTCACAGAAATTTAGGTGCTCTCTGCAGACATAGTGTAATTAAGTGACCAGAAGTGAGCATGGGTGGGTCTGATTAACTGTCCCTCCATCAATGAGCCACTTCCTTCCATCTCTGAGTCCTGTGGACAGATCTTGGGAATGTGCCTGCCACTCTCTGGTGCCATCTGGCTCTAGAGCAAGTTTGACTGAAAGCATCACCTCAAGGGGAAGCAAGAGTAAAGAGAGTGGCAGTAATGTGTCACTGTCAGGGATTTTGATGGGCCAGAGTATCTCAACTATGCTATGCTGCTGAAAGCCTCTTCCCTGGACTCCTTCCTGCATTTCCTACATCATGTATTTGCTTTATCAGGACTTTCTCACCAAATCCCTTCTCTCCTGTCCTCTTACCTGATCCTTCTCCCAGATCATCTGTCTTGGCCTTTAATTCTAAACATTTCAAAGGGGATATTTCATTAAACATGAGGGGTTAATAAAATATAAATTTCCCTGCTTTATCTTTGTTCAGTTCCCAGTCTAAAAGAGCAAGAGCTTGGCTGGGTCTACCAGATACACAAAAAATCCCATTTCTGAAGTTTTGTGAGTAAGCATTTGGTTTTTCCCAGGCCTACTGGGCTGAAAACCCATAAAACAGTCAGGCATTACTTCCTGCATAGGTATGTTTCCTGGCATTGCTATCAACCCTCCATGAATTTGACAATGAACCTTATCCCTTCATACCTTGGCCAGGTTGTCTTTGTATTTTGATGCCTCATTGCCCCTGGGGTTTCCCTCACCCCACCACAATCTTCCGCTTCACACTCTAATCCTATGTTAACTGGATTTGGTTTTTTGTTAAGATCGTAACTGAGACTCCTAATTTAAATGCAACTGTTTAGAGTTGGAGCAATAGTACAGTGTGCCTTGCACACAATCCACCCAGATTCCCTCACAGATACCTCATATGATCCCTGAATCCCCACCCCACCCCCCCCAGGAGTAATCCCTGAGTTCAGAGGATTTTGAACACTTTGATGATAGTGAGATCTGAGAACTCTATATCAAAACCATAAGCATTAACATTATTGTATCACATGAATGATAAAAATTAAAGTATTTAATTTTTTAAATAAATCCACTTTAGCACATATCTTGAGTCCCTCATATTTCTTATGGCTAATTCTTGCAAACCAGATCTCTATTTAATGGGGATCCACTTAGAGAGGACTCCGGGAGGCTACCCAACCCCCGCCGGTGCTCCGGGATTCTAATTCAACCCTGTACCTCACATTTTGATTGGCTGCTTGGAAAACCTTCTCGAACACTAGGATATAAGTTTCATAAGAGCCAAGACCTTGGCTTTTTTAGTCACTGCACTATTGTGAATGCTGAATAAGCTACTGTTGAATGAACTGGCATTTTACAAGCGATAAGCAGAATAAAATACTGTTTCTGTGCTCAAGGAACTAGTAAATGGGAGAGAAAATCACACCTGGCACTTGATAGTAGAAGAAAGTGCGACACTGGAAGAATGCACAGTTTTCTATTTCCATCTATGGCAAAGGCAGAGCAGAGCAATGGCACTACTGAACAAACTAAAACAGTGTGATAAAAAGAGAAGCAATTTGTTTGATGGCTTTATGGACACTCCAGAAAAACAGGGTTTACATATCCAGTAATTCTGAGAGTGGCTCACTGAGAAAAGCCCAACTTTCTATACCCTTGGCTCCTTAGTGCATTTGCTGGTTCATACCTGGTTTGTGTGACTGAGTCAAGAAGACAAGCAGAAATCAACTGCTCAGAAGTAATAAAATGAAACAGAGCTTTTATCATCCCACAGAGATGGTAGAGGGAAATTAAAGATCAGAGCCAGCAAGACAACCATGACTTAAAGGACAAGATCCAAGAAATGCAGGAAACAAGAACATTTGAGTCCCCACACTGCTTCCTCTTGCAGTATTTACTGATTTTTAAGGAGCACCTAGAGAGTGAATTTTAAGACTGTAAAACCCTGGACAGATGCTCCAAATGATATGCCACCAGACATCCTAGGGAGGGCCTAGGTATATACAGTGGTGCTCAATTCCTGCAAAACCAGGGACTCCAGGGCCACTTGGTGGAGCTTGGGGGCCTCCAGAACTACAAATTGTGATGCTCAGGAACTTGCAGGGATACACCAGGTAATACATGAGGTTCAAGAGACCATGCAGTGTATAATGGTCAATGTTCAAGAGACCATATGGTACAGAGGGTAAAATTCAGGTAAGGCATATGACTGGCATATGCATCACTTATATGCACCCTAACCCTTGTACCACACAAACAAAAAAGTCCTGGCCCACATAAACAAAAACTAATTTTTTATTTATTTATGTATATACCTACTAGCTTTGTACATAGCTTTTACTAAATATTTGTATACTAAATGCATTAATAAATATTACGTTATTTATATTTAATAATAAAAACATTGAATTGTGAAAATGCCAAAGTTTATACATACAACTTGGTGTTTTATGCATTTGGATACTTTTTTTTTTTTTGCGTCACATCCGGCAGTGTTCAGGGGTTACTCTTGGCTCTATGCTCAGAAATCACTCCTGGCAGGCTCAGGGGACCATATGGAATTCCAGGATTCAAACCACCAACCTTCTGCATGAAAGGCAAACACCTTACCTCCATGCTATCTCTCCGACCCCTGGATACTTCTTAAATAACATGATGTTGGATGAGGATGATTATTGGAAGAATGATGAGGAAGGGAACTAATTGAATTGCAGTTGAATAAGAATTTTATCCCCTTTTTCATCATCAAACCAAGAAAAAAATTAACCTAGGCAGAGGAATGAGCAGTGACATCATACTGAAAAATGTTTTATATTCCCTCTAAAGAAAGAAACTGTCAGTGTAACCTCTGCATTTGTTATTTAAATGTTTGACAATCAATAGATGTTCTCAAACGTCCAAGTAAGATGACCAAGAGGAAATCAGACAATAGAGTCGATTCCTCTAGAAATCTAAAGAGCTACTTAAATACTTTCATTTTCAAATGGAATTTTATAGACTACTTTAAATATCTGGTAAAATAGTGAATTAGAATATAAAGAAGAATTTAGGGGAACATCTAAAACTCATATTAGAAATTGGAAATCAATAACTGTGTCTAATAGAAAATTAGACAGAACTGGAAAGTGGATTCATAATGTGGAAAATAAAACATCAGAAAATGAAATATGACCAAGATGTTCCCAAAGCTGACAAAAGACACATGAAGCTACAGATTCAAAAAGTTCCTCAAGTCAAGGCAGGATGCCAACCAAGAAAAACACACCAACCCACATCATTGAAAACTGCTGAAACAACCTGCAGATGTGTTCAAAATAATTAGAACTGCATAAAGAAGATTTAATTTCATCAGAGTATCCAATAAAAATTCACAGAGAAAGCAATCTTTTCTATTCATTCGTTCAACAAGAGGAATTCATTCAGGATTAAACATAGCCAGCTTGAACTTGAATCTGAAAAAAAAAAAAAGGAAAGTAAAAACCACACATGTTCACTGTCTGCAGGTTCAAGTGTTCTGTGAGCTTAAGGGAGTTGTGAAGATGAGAAAGAATGTAAACAATGTCTCCAAAAAAGCCGATCCAAGAGGCTTGTTTTTAAATACCTGAAAGACAAAGAAAATACTTAGGGCAAACTGGAGTAAATGGAAAGACTTTCCTAGTAGTGATTCTGGGAAAATAAAAATAATGATAGTAAAGGAGGGAAGAGTAGAGAAAGTAGATGTAATAATAAATTGACACTTGAGTCCAGTGTGGAGAGAAGTGGGACGAAACAAGGTTGAAAAGTTTGGTTGGGAACAGATTGAATAAGTAGTGGGTAGGTGTGTAGCACAAAAGGAGAGTTGTTTCATCATTCTTTAGCAAGAACATCCCAGGAGCAATTTGGAAAAATGCTTTTGAGTAGGAATCCCTGGTAGCCCAAGAAACCATTTAGACCATTACTTAATGCTTCAGCCCAGTAAGGAATGGTAAAAACTGACCTTGAGCTGTGGAAATATAAATGAAAACATGAGTGTTTCATAAACATTTCAAAATCAGAATCAATAGAGCTTGACTACCCTTGATTGCAGGAGTGAAAAATAGTAAGTCAAAGTTGATTTAGAGTCATGAAGGGTGCTAATGTTGTTCTGCAAATGGTGTCTGGCGATAATAGCAAGAGTTCAATTTTAGTGTGTTGTACTAGAAATATCTAGCATACTCATAATGTAGTATATACAGATGTCAAAATCTAAAGTTGAACACCTGAAACTTAAAAAAGGGAAATGAAACCCATAGACAAATAGGAGGTGCTAAGAAAGAAACAAAGGTTTTGTTCTTAAAGGTGGCTAAAGGGGAAGACAGATGGGGAAGCAATTGAGAGAAAGTGATTAAGAGTTTGGCAAAACATGGAAACAGGTTTTTGGTGGAATCATAATTAATATATGATTGCCCAAGTATATTGCTGTACACCTAAAACCTTTACCTCAGTAACAAATTTAGTATATTAATTTAATTTGAAGGCAATATTTATTTAAATTTATTAATTAATTAAATTTATTAGATTTATTCATTATTACATTTTTATTTATTAAAAATTCTACCCTGAACCGCAATGCAAGATGGAGAGCTGAAACCAAGTTACTCCAGGAGAATCTTGGCAGCAGGAAAAGTGGACATTAAACAATGAGGTAAAATTAACACGTCCGGCACATACAAATCACGCTAATAAAATACCTTTGGGTTTTTGACTCTGAGATGGATGAAAATACACTAATTGAAAAAAATCATTAGAATGCTCATTATACAGGAAAACTGTTTGCGAGACAGATCTACTTACTACCTCTCTTTCATATTTTGTTTTCCTTGGGCTTCTGCTATGCCGCCTCTCAATTTTTTTCTGCTTAAGCAGCAGAAACACTAATGATGTGAGCAGTAGATAAAAGCATTTTTTCCCAAGTCGGCTGGTTGAAAGTGTCAGTATGAATAATGCCAGAGGCACAGGGCTTAAAGTGTATGTCTGTGCCGGTGTTTAAAATAATGCACCTCAAATTAAGAGGAACACTACTGAAAACTGAGATGATGTTTCCATAATATTAGTCAATTACTCTGATTCAAATATACAGACTTAGGGGCTAGAGAGAAAGCTCAAAAGTCTGAGCACTTGCTTTGTATGCAGATGGCCCAGGTTCAATGACCAGCATCAGCAAACATTTCCCTGAGCACCAACAGATCTACACCCAAACATAGAGCCAAGAGTAGCTCAATACATTCCAAAATGTGGCCCAAAAGCCAAAAATAAAATTCAAACATAATGATTTATACTTACACTGTCTACTGTAATTTTATGGAATATTTTCTCCTCTAATTTCAGATATGATTTATGGATAAAAATGCAATGTTGTGAGACATTAGACACATTGTGACAGATTCGCATTACTGCAAAATACTAAAGTTCATGTCAAGAATAATACACTTTTCCTGCTTCAGAAATTCTCTCACAGGACTTTACCGGATGCAATTTGAACTTTCATGTTTTTCAGCTTCTTGTGGTTTATTTCTTTAAAAGTCTGTTAATGGTCTGCAAGTCCCCTGAGGCAAACTCAGGAAAAGATCTGCACACTTGGATTCAGAGCAATCACCCAAAATGACTTTTCTCTACCCCTACATACCAGCGCCCTGTAGTATTATTCCATAGTGAGTCTAACTAGAGAGCAATGCAATGAATAGTTACTGAGTTCCTCCTAATCTGAATAGCCTGGCTTCATGTGACAAGAAGCCAGGAAATAATGGAACAGATGAGCTTTAAAGCTTGTGAAAGACTCGAGTTATTCAAAAAAACTAATAATAGCAAAACATTGTCATCAAGGACTTTAGCAGTATCACAGATTAAGATCTTTTAAAGTCAAGCCTGCAAACAGAAATCTAGGATCTTCCTTAAAGGAGGGCATGCATGGACAATGGAATCTGGAATTTTCTGAGAAAGGGAGAATTTAAACCCAGACACTCCAGCACATCTCTTGTACCTCTTTGTTCTAAATGTAGTATTCGCGTTCCATTTGGTAATGAGTCACGAAGCAGCACAGTACTACTGACCTGGTGTTTAGATCCAGCTCAATCCTGGGAGATGTCAACCATATTGGATTAGGTGATTAGAACTACCATTTCTCTCACCAAACTCACACCAATGCTACCTGCTCCCAGTACACACACACACACACACACACACATAAGCATACACACATATGCACATACCTCAACATGCACAAATAAGCAAAGAAGAGAGGAAGATGTGACCTTCCTTTTGAATTTGATGTCTACATTTATGTGAATAAAGATGCTGCTGCTTAATTTCAGGCAAATCTCAGGCAAAATGGTAGCACAGAGCACCCATTTTTCTGCCTTTTCCAACAGTCTCCTTTTATTCACTGCACTTCTCCTTGGAGTTTCTCCTCTGTAGACTTCCTAAGGACCTACAGAGCAGTCTCCATAAAGTAGTTGAAAGTATGTGATTAAGGAAGAAACCAGCAGGAGATATACAGTCTCTTGAAGACACAGACAGAAAATTTAGGGCAGTCAGAAGACAGTGCTAAAACTGGCTGCAGACAGTTTTAGGAGATTCTAACATCAAGTCTCCAAACAAGAATTGTTTTTACATATTGTCATTTATTAAGATCTTCAGAGGGAACAAATGAGAGAGGGTTGATTTATTGACTGGTTTCCTTACCACTTAAAAATTACAAGGGAATACATCTGAGAATCACCTCCCCTGGCAGGAGGAGAAGAAGGGCACATGGATGACAGAGGGGAGTCTCATTAGGCGTAACATAAGAAGGAACTATGAGCTCTGGAACTATAAAAAAGGGTAGGAATGGGGGGGGGCGTGGGGAGGTGGGAGAGTTGACAAGATGCAGTGTTAATCCAAGAAAATCTTCCTGACTTGTCATTTTGCAGACCTTTGGCCTCTCTTTCTCTAATTCCTGACATGTAGATCCTCTCATCAGAGGAGAAACAGCTTTCTGCATTAAGGAGCACTCATGGGGAGAAGATCCAAAGAGGGACTTTATGCAGGGGGCAGACTCCTGAATGCATCCAGTGGGTGGACCTAAAAAGCAGATATAGGAATTTGAAAAAATGAGAACATGAACAGCATGCTCCAGAGGGTACCTGAGTGTTATTTTAATTTAAAAAGACAGTTCACATGTGTTGGTACGGGGATGGTGAGGCCTTTCTCTGCTCAACTTGGCCGGGCTCCTGCAACTCCTATGGCCTGGAGGGTCTGAAGGTTGCAGTGTGATGGCAGAGACATTCACAAAGCTGTCAGATGAAGTCCAGAGTCAGCCCGCTTTATGCCACAGTCCCAACTACTTTGTACGCCTCCTCACATGACTTCTATGCCAAGTCTTTTCCAAGGAGCCATTTTCTCTGCTCCTTCTCTGGCTCTCTCTGCCTCTGTCTCTTTCAGCTGCTCACCCGGCTTTCTTGCTCACTGATTCCCTTTGCCAACTCTAACTCTCCTTCTTATCCCTTCCCCTCCAAGGCAGACTCCTCTACCACCCCATTCTAGGTGTGGGCAATTCTGATCATTCAGGTGGAATAAATAAGAAGTTGAGGGAGGGGATACCCACACCTGGGCTTTAGAAAAGCTGGAATACCCACTCTGGGATAGAAGCAGTAAACCTGAGACTTCGGGGGCCAGGTGGTGGCGCTGGAGGTAAGGTGCCTGCGCTAACCTAGGACGGACCGCAGTTCGATTCCCCCGGTTCCCCATATGGTCCCCCGTGCCTGCCAGGAGCGACTTCTGAGCAAATAGCAGGAGTAACCCCTGAGCATTACCGGGTGTGGCCCAAAAACCAAAACCAAACAAACAAACAAACAAAAACCTGAGACTCCGCCAATCTACAAAAGAGCCAGACTTGATGGCTCAGACTTGATTATGTAAGCACCGGGTAGCCATGGAAGGATCCAGAACACGGATGGAAATGACCATCTCCCAGCATTCTGACAGATAACTGCCTCCGGTGCTGCCCTTCTGGATCCATTTCTCTTACCATCAAAAACTTTTGAAACGTGGAAATGGGGGGGGGGGGGAAACTATACAAGCAACTCTCTGATGAAATAGGTGTCAAATAAAGACTGTGCAGGAAAAGCTTTCGAGAAAAGAGCTCTGACTCCTTATATCAGAAGCACCAGATTGGACTTTCAGGCTTTGGAAAGTCTCACCCAAATTACCCCTGAGATTCCCAGAAAGAGTTATGGGTCCTGGTGGAACTCTCTCCCATTGCGCGCCAGCTGACATTGGAAGCCAGCTCACTGCATATTGAATCAAGCAGGATTCAAGCAGGAAGCAGCTGTTTTCCTCCAACCACTGCCTCAGACAGACCCTGTAAAATCTCTCCCCCTCCACCCTTAGCCACAAATGACCCATCCTGTAACTTTCCAATAATGACCAGTTCAATAGCAAACCTTGGTTTAGTAATCAAGATTCGCCCTCTGGCCTAGATGAGTCTTGATCAGTCCTGATCAGAATATCAATTTGAGACAATTCAATGTTCAGCCTTCTCTGCCTCAGTAACCTGAACCCCTTCCTCACCCATAATCCTCTTCCTGTCCAGCTAGATTGGACTCTCAGTCCTGATCTGTATGGTAGAATATGGAAGGAAGGGTCCCCTACATTCCTCTGCCTTCCCTTCCTTCTCTGTCTCCATTCTCTCTTTCCAGGAGGGAACCTGGAAAAGGTTAGGTGTAAATCGGTGTAGTTGGATGGTGCTCTGGTAACGCAGTATTAGTGTCCTGGGGAATCCCATTCAGGACTTGGAAGGAAACCCCAAAGTCCTCTCTCCCGATTGTGGGATTCTTGCTTTGGAGACCCTCTGGTCCTCCTTGAATTTCTAGTCTTCATATAGGCTATGGTACTGGTTGAGCAGATAACTGGGTGGAGCTGCTAGAACAGAGAAACTCCCCGAAACTTATCATCAAATTCTACTGGTTTGGGGATCTTAGTTGAATTTTTCCAAGACAGTGGAATGTCTCATTCAATATCTGATGAGCATACCAGTTACCACTCATTAACACTGTAGTGAGAAAATTCACTCCCACTCACTGATAGAATCATTAAGATTGTTTTCTTAGCAAATGTGGATGCCTGGAGCACCGGTTTGCTTTGACACAACTTACACCTGATGTTTTAAACCCTTCCTTTGCTGGGACAACTATAATCTTATTCCAAGAAGCAGTGCTCAAGAGAGTCATCCATTTATGCTTATATGTGAGTTCTAAGATGTCAGGGTGAAGTGCTGCTCAGCATTACTAAATCATGTGTCATGCGGACAGTTCATCCTGGCTAACTGCATCCTCGTTTCACCTGCACAGTGGAGACAGGGAGGAAAGTGATGGAGAATTAAGAGCAGGGAAAGCCCATAGCACAGAGTATGAGTCAGGGAAATAGTATTGATAGCTGTCTCCTCACAGCTCTCTTAGCACACTGAGCAGTGTTTTATAGCCTCTGGATTTTGATCTCTGAGGTCTAATGTGTGTAGAGCTAGCATTATAGAAACTCAGTAAAATAGAAAGTGGTATAATATACATTCAAAACACAGACTCAACAACACAGAAAACATAAAATCTAAGCTGAAACCACCAAACTTTAATGTGCCTGCCAAAGTGTGAAAGTTATTAGAAGAGTGGGGATGACAGAATATGGAACGCTGGTGATGGGAGTTGACGCCGGTGGTAGGATTAATATTGAAATAGTATATGCCTAACACTCAAATATCAATAACTTTTTAAACCATGGTTCTTTAATTAAATTTTCAAAAAGTTATTTTAAAAGAAACTTCCTGAAATCTTAAACCAAATGCTTGGACACCAGTACATATTCTTATTTCTCGAAAGTTGGCTCTTAATATTCCCAGAGTTCATTAAATAATTACAATATACATTCTTTGAGATGGAGGAACTTCTTTTTTTTTTTGTTTTGTTTTGTTTTTGGGCCACACCCGGTGATGCTCAGGGGTTACTTCTGGCTATTCGCTCAGAAGTCGCTCCTGGCAGGCACGGGGGACCATATGGGGAACCGGGGTATCGAACCGCGGTCCGTGCTAGGTTAGCACAGGCACCTTACCTCCA
The DNA here is from genome assembly GCA_004027635.1 of Crocidura indochinensis. Taxonomy (NCBI): domain Eukaryota; kingdom Metazoa; phylum Chordata; class Mammalia; order Eulipotyphla; family Soricidae; genus Crocidura; species Crocidura indochinensis. The sequence goes on from PVKC010038535.1 coordinate 11,165, forward strand.
GCGCTACCGCCCGACCCCCGAGATGGAGGAACTTCTTAAAAACGGTATCCAATCATTTTCAACTTCCTAGTTTCTTCTTAGTTGTTGAAAATATTTAGAATCATAGGATAATCTGTCAATCAACAAACCATAGAGAAGAACACTCGCTAGGTTTAAAGCTTGATAGATTAGAATTCTCCGTTCTGGGGTAAATTTCAAGCCACTCTGCACCAAGCCTTCTGAAATAAAGCACACTGCTCACACTAGAGGTTGGACTTAGGACACCACAGCTCATAGTATATTGTCCTTATGAATGGGAGTCAGGAAGGAAGGAAAAAGTGGAGAAAGCTCAGCAGAATTAGAATAGTAGAAGAATTATATCTGTTTCTAAGGAAAGGTGTATAATGATGTTAAATGGAGGGCTGTAGAAAATTTGAATTCTTTGGTAGGAGAGCACATTCGTAGTGCTCCTGGCACAGTGCTTAAAGTTCACTTTCAGGGACCAGAGAGGTGGCGCTAGGGGTAAGGTGTCTGCCTTACAAGCACTAGCCAAGGAAGGATTGCAGTTCGATCCCCCTGGCGTCCCATATGGTCCCCCCAAGCCAGGGGCAATTTCTGAGCGCTTAACCAGGAGTAACCCCTGAGCATCAAACGGGTGTGGCCCAAAATACCAAAAAATGAAAAAAAAATTCACTTTCAGCAGTGCTGAGGCTTAAACTCTTAACTGTTGCATTCAAAGCGTATATCCCTTATAACCACAATTAGGGTTCTTAAGATACTTGGGTCCAAGCTAGCCATAGGACCCCTGGGCTGACCACTTAGTCCAGGGGACTGAGGCCCCCCCACACCAGGTGGGTCTTCAGGCCCACACTTGGTTAATCAGGTCCTGGGGGATGGGGAGGGAGAAATTCCTCCCATCTGATGTCGAAGGCCTCCAGATGGGTCCAATTTTGGGGTGTTGTGAGCTGCTCATTTTTTCTGAGGGTGTCTCTGGCAATATCTCTTTAGTCTACAGTCCAATAGCACGTGGGGGCGATAGCCCCCGCACGCGCACAGTATATGTTAATAATATATCCCATCCTTAAGTTATATTTTGTACACCCCCAGACACATCATCGTTACAATGACAAATCCCACAGATAGAGATAGAATACTGAATGCAGCAAGGTCAAAAAGGGAAATTACATTCAAAGGAGCATACCTAAGACTTACAGCAGACATGTCGCAAGAAACTCTCAAGGCCAAAAGACAGTGGTGGGATATTGTGACAAGACTGAATGAAATGAATGCCTCACCGAGAATACTGCACCCAGCCCGACTCACGTTCAGGTATGAAGGAAAAATACATAACTTCATGGATAAGCAACAGCTTAAAAACTTCACAAATGATAAACTAGTCTTAAAGGAAAAACTGACAGGTCTACTCTAAGACAAGAGAGACCAACAAACACAGGAACAACAAAAACATCTACAAAGATGACATTAAATCCTATGACAATCACCTCCCTCAATGTTAATGGACTAAATTCACCAATTAAAAGACACAGAGTAGCAAAGTGGATCAAAAAGATGAAACCAACCTTCTGCTGCCTAC
>PVKC010038536.1:0-12735 GCA_004027635.1 Crocidura indochinensis
TCTTTCTTTCTTTCTTTCTTTCTTTCTTTCTTTCTTTCTTTCTTTCTTTCTTTCTTTCTTTCTTTCTTTCTTTCTTTCTTTCTTTTTTCTTTCTTTCTTTCTCTCTCTCTCTTTCTTTCTTTCTCTCTTTCTTTCTTTCTTTCTTTCTTTCTTCCTTTCTTTCTTTCTTTCTTTGTCACTGACGGCAGGGGAAATTTTTGAAGAAGTAAAGCTGTTGTTCTACACCATCCAGCAGGACACACTAATTTTAACATCTTTTTATACCTTCATTTTCCTACCCTGTGTCCAGATTTGTGCTAATTCTTATAATTCCAGCTTCCTGTTTTACAAAGTTTACTGGTGCCAAAACTACAGAAATCCTATTTGCTGATTTTTTTTTCTGATTAAAAATTTGAAATTTTTTTAAAGCAATAAAGTAAGAGAGGGTTGTATCATGATTCCCTTTCTTTCCCTTAAGATAAAAACCCTATGTTCTTTGCCTTCATTTTTAGGGCCAAACTCTTTCAAGAAAAAACTAATTTGTCTTGTCTTTAAGAATTCTTGGATCCACATTCTTCTGTTGCTTCACAGCACCTTTCTAAAAGAAAAAGAAACTTAAGAATTTTCCTGTTACATTCTACTACCCACACCTATACATAAGGGCATATGAGAAAAAGAAAACTACTTGTAGAATAACTCTGACATTACTTTGTATGAGTTTATTTTCCAATCAAGCAAAATCTCTTACTCTCATTTCATACCTTAATTAATAGTGATGCTATTAATTGGAGTTAACATCAAATGCCATATATTAAGACCCCAGTTTGTTATGTTTTTACTGCACTCTTTAGAAACATATGTTGGTGCTAAAATACTTATTCAAAATTCCTTTCAACACCCACTATGGAGGTCTTCATTTGCTCAAACAATTTGCCTTATATGGGTTAGGTGTCCACAGGCATAATACTCACTTAGAAGAATAGTAGCACAGAGGAAAATTCTGTGCTGTAGAGGTAAATTTGTAAAACATCAGCTGGCTGATTTAATTAAGGAAGTTAGGTGTTTGTCCAGAACCAATAAGAGCTGAAATTCCATTGTCTGAATTTGTATATCTCCAGACCTTCCTGAGAGTCATGTTTGTCATTTAACTCTATGTTGTATATGAATCAATGAGACAAAGGTGAGGTCCCCAAGTTCATTTATCAAATGTTCCAATTTACTCTGATTTCTATTTGTCTAAGTCACTGGTGAATTTTAGACATGGATTTTCTCTCTCCTTCCCGCCCTTCTTCTCTCCCTCCCTTTTTCTTTTCCTTTCCTCTTTATGAACTCTCTGGAAATTTGGGAATTTCTACCTGTAACTTGTAAATCTGTGAGAAATTTATGTAGTTGAAAAGAGAACAGGATTTAGAGTTGCTCAAATGTGTGTTCTGAATCCTGTCTTTTAGTAACTTCAGAGAACTTGGGCAACTTTTTTAGTTTCCCCAGCCCCCATATATTTAACTAGTGGATGCTGCCTGTTCTTCTCAAAAAATGGAGATGATACAATCTCAGTCATGGGAAAGTTGTGAAGGTTAAATTTATATGGTCTCTGTAAATATTCTGACTATGGTAGTACCAATTAAAAATAATTCTCACATGCAAAATAAATACTTATCATTGAAGAAAAAGAAAAATGTTGGTGGAATTTTATTTCATCTTATGTGGAGAGGAGTTTTCTTCCCTTTATTTCTAGAGTCTGATGGCCTGGTCTTTGTGATTACAAGTATGTTTTACAAAAAAAGCTTTCACTCCTTACTTTTTTTTTTTTGGTTGTTGTTGTTTTGGTTTTTGGGGGGTGGGCATAGCCCAGGGAGCTCATGAGTTATTCCTGGCTTGTGCTCAGAAATAAATTGCTCTTGAATTGGGGGACCATATGGGATGTTGGAGATTGACTTTTGTCTGTCTTGCGTCAGTTGCAAGCAAGGCAAACACCCTACCACTGTGCTATCTGGCCCTCCTTACTTTTGGAAGTTTACAAGTCACTTTTATGTTTCTTACAGTCTCATTGATTGCCTCAAGACTTGATATTTGGGGCCAGAGCAATAGCAAAGTGGTAGGATGTTTGCTTTGCACGTGGCCAACCCCAGACAGACTCCAGTTCGATTCCCAGCATCCCACATAGTTCCCTGAGTCTGCCAGGAGTGACTTCTGAATGCAGAGCCAGGAGTAACTCCTGAGCGCCGCTGGATGTGACCCCCTCAGGAAAAAAAAAAAAAAAAAGGCTTGATATTTATTAAAGTGAAAAACAATTCCAGTCTGTGAAATAAAACAATTTTCCCTTGCGTCTCCAAAAATCTCTTCTTGTATTTCTCTTTTTTGTAATTCACTCATCTAAGTTCTTAGTCTGTAAGACTGTAATTTGCTGGTTTTCAACCTTGCTTTATGTCAGATTTACCTAGACTGTTTTATTAAAGTGTTAACTGTTGTTAACAGTTAACCAAGTTCCATACCAGATCAGTTTTGTAAGAAAGTTGTAGATATTAATTGTTTTTTGTATTCTCTATAGTAATAGATCACATTTAAGCATCTGCAGTGCTCAGATTATAATGTATAACTTAATGGATCTTTATAAATTGGTTTTCTAACCAAATTTAGGAATTAGTTCAGGAAATAGTATCATGAGGATCCTACTTTACTTTTGATAATATATAGGTCTTAACCTATTCTGACAGCATACACATTTTTGCTCATTTTGGAATGTAAATAGAATCATAGAGTATTATCTTTTGATCTAGCTTCTGCTGAGTTTTACATTATTTTTAATTGTGTGCATTTCAGGTTTTTATTTCTCATTAGTACAGCATTCAACTCAGAGCACAGAGCAATTTTGTCCATTTCTCACTTATATTTTTGATTTATTTTTAATTTTAAATTAATTTTTTATTTTTCTGGCTATTTTGAATATGTCTATTGCATATTTCTAACATACATTTCTAACATATACACAATTCCTAAAAATGTAAATATTGGTCAAGAATGCGTAGTCTCTAGTTTTGTTCTATACTCATGAATTGTATTCTATTTATACAAAAAAATTAGATTTTTTTTCAATTTAACCCTTCCTGTGGATTTCGGTGTAATGTAAGTTTATTTGCATTACTAAACCAACTAAGGAACAAAAAGTTAACTTTTCAGATGCTCACTAAATGTTTAGTTATCATTTATAACATGTTCATGTTTCTTGCACATTTTTAAGAATTGGGACTATCATTTTGTTATTTTGATGGGCTATATACAATAGTGCTCAAGGTTTTCTCCTGGCTTTGTGCTTAGATGAGTCACTCTTGGTGTTTGAGGTACTATATGTGGTGCCGGAATCAAATCACTGTTCACTGCAAGCAAGGAAAGTGCCCTATCAAAGTAGTGTTGTGTTGACTAAAATTTTTTTGAGATATTTTTGTAATAGTTCAAAGATTATTTTAATTCCTTATTTATAAATTCTATTTTAGATATAGAAATTCATTCTTCTCATTGTATTTTAACTATTCTTAGAGATATTTTTAATATACCAGTAACAATATCCTTATTTAAGCACCATGATTATAAACAAGTTTGTAGTTGGTTTCAATCATAAAAAGAGCACCCCTCTCATCAGTGCAACATTACCTCTATCAATGCCCCCCATATGCAGTTTTTGTTTTTCTTTTTAAGTAGTGCTTCTTTTTGTCCTATTTTAATACATCTTTACAAAATGCATTCATGCAGAGGCTGTAAAAACATTCATTTATGTCATTTTCTAAAAGTTATATGGGTATTTCTTCTGAAGTTAAATTTGTAATCCACCTGAAATTTTTTTGAGGGATAGTAAAAGGTAGAACTAGCAGATAATATTTATCACTTTGATATAATGATCCAATAATTCTTGATACAATTGATATAATTAATCTAGTACCATCTTTGAAGGAATCTATAATTTAAAAATATTCTGGTGATTCTATGTGGTCACCAACTATAATCTATCTCATATTAGTCTATCAACTATTTCCCACTTTATCCTCACATTCAGTCACCTTGTTCTTTATTTGTCCCTACAGAAAACTCATCTCTTTCATCTACCCCCCACATTTTTTAAGATTCATTTATTAGAAAATTTTCACATATCTTTCGTATTATTCTTGATTGATAAGAATAATGTGTTCCTTTTGGGGGGACACACCCAGCTATGCTTAGGACTTACTCCTGTTCTGTTTTAGGCATAACTTCTGGTGAGACTCATGGAATTATACTGGGTGCCAGGGATTGAACCTAGGCTAGTTTCATGCAAACCAGCTCCTTATTTTCTCTCTTTCTATCCAGTTTATTTAATCTAAATAAAAACCTTTGTGAGGTCTAGATCTTAAAAAATTTTTCTGCCCAACATGTTTTCATGAGCACATATTATCTACAAAAGAATTTGAACTTCTTAGAAAGAAATACAAATCCCTTTAAAACTGGGCAGCAACTTTGACCTTTAGAGCCTGTCTGCTCTGACCTTATACCTCAGTTTCAGACTTGCCATATTTTCCATCTACAACAGGAACTTTTAGGAGCTATAGAGAAACCTGGAGTCCATGTGTCTTTTTTAGCTTATGCTACATCAACCATAGGTGGGTAGAGCATTTGTTATGTATGCTGTAGTCACAGATTTGATCCCATATGGCCCTCTCAGCACTGCCAGGAGTAATTCTTGAGTGTAGGCCCAGGAGTAATCCCTGAACACAGTTGAATGTATCTGCCTCAAAAAAATTTTTTTCGTTTTGCTAAATACTTCAATAGGCAACACAAAGTCAGAAATCTATATTGTGGGATGTCAGTGCAACCTACCCACTAATTTCTATTTATCTGCTGTACTTATCGTATTTTCCGGCATGTAAGACAACCCTTCAACCCATGGAAAACTTCCTAAAAGTCTTTAAAGTAAGTTACTTCTTAAAAGTAAGAGGGGTGCGGATCACTCGTCCCTATAGCTGGAACAAATTTCAGCATGCCGTATACCAATATATAATATGACTCCCGACTTTTAGGAAGTTTTTCATGGGTTGAAGGGTTGTCTTATACGCCGGAAAATATGGGTATTTACTTATTTTTTGTGCCTCACTTTCCTATGTTTAAGGTCTACTGATTTTTGCTATTGTTTAGACCAGGGGTCCTCAAACTTTTTAAACAGGGGCCCAGTTCACTGTCCCTCAGCCCATTGAAGGGCCAGACTATAGTAAAAACAAAAATTATGAACAAATTCCTATGCACACTGCATACATCTTATTTTGATGTGAAGAAACAAAACGGGAACAAATACAATATGTGGTCCTCGGGCCGTAGCCACTGGTTTAGACCTTTAATTTGATCTTTTAATCCCCTACTTTTGGATTATCTTTTAGCTCAGGAGCCCCTATTTTGTTACAGTCAATGAAGAGCCTAGGTCCTTATTCTGGGGAGCTTGTGTGAATTGTTTCTTAATACTTTCACTGAATAGTATTTCCTGATTAACAGATGAATTCTTGCTCCTAGTATGAAATGTGAATACACAATAGAATCATGTCCTTTTTCACTTAAGAAAGAGTTAGGAAAGAAAAAGACCCAGTAGCCTCAGATGTAGTAAAGGTAATAGCAGGTTATCATCAGTTTGATTTGTACTTTTAAGTTGTCCTGTCATATCTTGAACTTACTGTGTAATTATATCTTGAAACATCTTTTAGCTACATTTTAGAACACAATAGATGGGGTTGTCCATACTGCAATCTTTTGTAAGGGTTAGAGAAAAGTGCATATAGTCTATATTTTATAAAATGTCAAATCTTTTTAATGAAGCCATTTAATTCACAGTCTCTAAGCAAATGTTCTATGTTCACTTGTGTTTGAATTTTTTAACTTTAAGGAGGAAACACTTGTAGGAAAAATAAAAGAACAGTGAGATATGATCAATGTATGTTCAGGGCAGAATAAAACTCAGATGAAGGAAGAGGTCACAACTTAGCAACAATAACAGAGGTAAAGGATGCCTGGAAAAAACTTTGTGAGGGTATTCCAAGTATTACATTGAAAATAGGATTAAAGGTGCAGACTTAAAGGTGGAGGAGGCCATTCTAAGAAGAAGAGTAATAGTTCTTAAATTTTTGAAATAGAAGTTTCTTATTGCTAAAATCCAGGATGAATTCTTTGAGAATTCTTTTAAGGAGAATTATTTGAAGTAAGATAACTTGAAGAATTTAATGAATTATGCAAGATTCCCTTTTCTCAGTGTTTTATAGATTTAAAAAAATAACTTGAAACTCAGGGAAGTCAGATAATTCAAACAAAAATCACATAGCATGGAGTCTTTGATAGATCTTTGAGGCCCTAGAACTAAAAATGAAAAACACACACCAAAAAACCTTTCACTCTTAAAATTGTCAAGATTGATTGCATTGAAATTTTGTTAAGTATGAGCATGTGATATTTCACTTAGTCTAACTCCATGTGAAAGAGATTCTATTTTATATTTGAAAAAACTTAGCTCTCAGAACATCCAACAAGCAATAAAGTCAGGGCCAGGAATATAGTACAGGGGTTGCATTTCTATTTCTGGTACAAATGGTCTGCCAGGCACTGCTGGACTTGGACACAGCCCTCATAAAAATCAAGGGAGTAACATTGATGGTCTCTGTAACTATGAATCTAAGCAGCATGTGTCCTCTTTATAGCCTGAACCACTGGCCTCCTTGTCCAAATATTGCTGAGGGAGGCCCTTGGAACCCTAGAGGATGGTTTAAGAAGATAACCCCCAAAATAATTTAGTCTAACTCCAGTTTCTGTGTTCCAGTCTCACTTTGTTAAGGTGGCAATACTTTCTGTTGTTACTCTCACAATTAGCAATTCATTCATCCCTATGGTCAGTCTCCATTCTGTCTATCCTTAAAATGCAAATTTATATATCCATAATAGTTACAGTAGAATTACTGATTTCCTTTGAGGGATCTATCAAGGATTAGTTATAGTTTTTATTAGGTGAGTTATTAGACTAGCATATACTACATTAATCAGAGTACAATTGGAGAAGCAAACCCATTGTGGGTATTAATTAAAGATTAATGAATTTTTCAAAAGATTTACAGTTTCATAATCCTGGAAAGTTTTGATAAACAAAGGTCAAAAATTATGCTGGAGAATAGAAAGAAATGTCACAAACTTAGCAATGAACCTAGAAACCAGTCTGGAAGGTAGACTTGTTTATCTCTAATAGGCGACAAGAATTAAAGGCTATAGAACGTGTAGGCGGTTGCCTCTTTAAGTTATATCTGAGTATTTGTAGCAAAAGCTGCAGGCCTTAGATCACTGTGGTTAAGTGAGTCATCTTTCAAGATAAAGAGCTGGTCAAAGAGTAGGAATGAGCCATTTGTTCCTCTGCATATGCCAGTTTTTCTAACCAGTGAGGACTTTAGATTGTGAGACTGTGTCTGTACCTGCACCTCCCAAATCTTGTTTAACTTTACTTTGGACTAAATATGACTCATAATGTGGTGAAGAGATGTGGTACTAAGTGGACAGCAGAACTCTCCAGCTTCCATATTAATAGCAGGGTGAACATGGAAAGAATATAAAGGAATGTTTTCCTTACTCCAGGTCTTGTTTTTGAGCACCTGTGCTGGTTATTCTATTTTGCTTTTTAACATTGAATATTTACAATAACCTTAGGAATGAGACATTTTTTAGAGATTTACAACTAGCAAGATTTGAAACCGGGCTTTACCCCTGTTGTATAAGCCCAAACTGAATTTTCCATGAAAAAGGCCACTTTTTTCTATTAATTTATTAGAATCAAAAATTAAAATTGACTAAGATGTAGCTCATTAGCTATTAGTGACCATACTCATGACTGCTTAGGACCCTGTTGTATGGTCGGTCAAAGGAAGATATCTCTGGCAGCAAGGGAACAGAGCTTCTGTTTTACTCTCATTAGAGCTCTCTGACATCTCTTCGACTGTGCCCAGAATTAGAAGCTCATTAGGAATGCTCCAGCCCAGATTATACTATAGAGTTAAGAGCTGATTCATATGGAGCCTTGCCTTCCCTGCTTTGTCTTCTTTAAAAGACAGCATGGATCTTTAGTCTAGAAGTGAGACTATTATTTGCAGAACGGAACAAACTACAGGAGTACCCCCCTCCATTTTTTTTTTGTTTCCAAACAAACCAACAACATGTAGTTATCCTTATTTCATTTTCTACTGCTTAAAATCACTCAAAGCCTTTTCTTTTACCAAATCACTAAGATGTGAACTCAGCAAGCCTTTCCTCTAATGGTATTTTTCCTTTGATGGTGTTTTCTGATGACAATTCACCTGCTATTTATTCCTTACCAACTTTCTTTTTCTAGACATTCTCTTCACACCAGTAAACATATTTTATACTAGGTACTTTCTAACTGGATGTTACAGCTTAGAGCATTGCTTATATTTTCAAGATACTATGAATGTTGCTTGTCCAGTTTGTCACTAAATTTATTTCACGTGTGAAAAAGAAGTGATAACTATTTCAGTGCAGTTTTTTATAATGCAAGTAATAAACATATTATTAAAAATAAAAATTTTAAAAATACCTTTTTACCATTTTGTTGATTTGGGACATTATCACTACTAATATAATTGCACTAACCAAACACTGGGAAATCACTTCCTCTGTTTTTGGTACTTAATCATTAGGTATTCTTTTTAATTTTTTTTATTTAATCACTGAGTTTACAAAAATTTTCATACTTGAGTTTCAGTCATGGAATGTTACCACCCTTCACTAGTGCGATATTCCCACCAATCAATGTCTCCAATTTCACTCCCACACCCCAGCTTCCTGTCTGTTTCTCAGATAGGCATTCTGCCCTTCTCTCTCACCATCATTGTTAAGGTAGTTGTCATTGTGATTAGTGCTCTAGCTCCACTCACCACTCTTTGTGGTAAGCTTCATATCATGAGTCAGTCCGTTCAGCTTTCAGCTCTATTGTCTCTCGATATTATTGCCATAGTGTCTTTTTTTTTCTTTTTATATCCTTCAGATGAGTGAGACTATTCTTGTCTGTTCCTCTCCCTCTCGCTCATTTCACTCAGCATATTAGTCTCCATGTATATCCATGCATAGGCAAATTTTACTTCATTTTTCCTAGTAGCTGCATAGTATTTCACTGTGTAAACGCACCAGTTTCTTGAGCCACTTATCTATGGTTGAGTATTGTTTTCAGATAGTCCTGGATTTGAATCCTGGGTTGTTTCCAGATTCTGGCTATAGTATAGTATGTTGCAGTGAACATAGGAGTACAGAGAGCATTTTCATATTGTGTTTTTGTGTTTTTTGGGGTATATTCATAGTAGTGGTATTGCTGTATCATGTGGGAGCTCAATTTCCACCTTTTTGAGGAAATTTCCTCTCTTTTCCTTTTTCCAGAATCAATACTTCAAACACAGTTTTTCGTTTTTAGTATTTTCCAATCTTAAGTCAATATGTTCATGTCATTCCTACTTGTTTCTACAGTTTTCTTTTAATTTAATTATTTTAAAATCATATATCACATACTTGAAATAGTGGATCAGAATTTGTTTCCAGGTAAGTAGAAAGAAATTATTAAAAAGAAATAAAAAAATGAATAAAGATAAAGAAGGAAGAAAATAAATAAAGCAACAAGAAATTTTGTGAGAATTATTGTATTTCATATGAGGTTATAAAATCACTGTCATAAAGTTTAGTAAGGTCTTGTTGCTAGTTGACCATTATGTTACATCATTTGTTTCTGAATATTAGGTGGCTTGACATACACATTGGTTTGTTCCTACAGGGATGACAGTATTAAAATGGAATTGTCATGCTGCTGTACAGGTCAGAATTCTAGGCACTGTTGTTGATACTGTTGTGGGATGTGTTTTGGGCTGCTAGGACTTCTGGAAGTATGAGAAGATAGGGAAAGGGTACCTACACTTACTACAAAAAGTCTTGGTTTATCATTTTAAGTACCAGCACATCTGGAGTTTTGGTCAATTTGTGTCTGCAGAAAGCTCTAGAGGTGTGATGAAGTAGGGTCATTGACAAAGTGGTGATTGTGGGTGATAGATATAGCAGACATCGCTTGGACAATACCAGGACTTAGCCTGCCCTTTCCTCCTGAGATTACCAGCTTTCAGCTGGGTGACCAGTGTTTCCATGATGTTTCATTGTTTGGTTTCTATTTTTTTAGAAAATAGAGTCTGTGGAGTTGCCTGGGTGCATATATGGTGACTGCATTTGTGGGTGTGGTTTTGTTTGCCAGTTCTTCCAGAATAATGAGAAGGTGGAGGTAGGGTGGGATAGATGGGGGTGGGATGGGAGTTGAGGAAAATGCCTGCATTCATTCAAAAAATAATGTTCTAGTGTTATCAGCCCAAATACTGGCATACATGGAGTTTTGGCAAGATAGTTGTATCTGCATAGAGCTGTAGAGAAGAGATTGTTTTTTCAGTTTTAGTTATTTTCTGTTTGGAAATAGCTATATTTACTTATATATTTAGTTAGTTATATTTAGTTATATTCTCCTTTGGAAGATAAGAATTGGTTATACTTTTCTTCTCTTATTCTTCCATAGTCTTTCCCTCTCTAATTTTACCAGTGTGATATAATTATTTTTGAGATCATATTTAGTCTTTATATAAAGCCATTATTGTTGGTAATAAAAATGAGAATGGCATAAAATAGTAACATGTAATTTATTATAGAACTTTTTTATTTTCTAATTTTGAGATTTGTCTTAACTTTATTAACTGTCTATATTATTTTTTAATTTTTACTTAAATTTAATTGCTGTTTTTTCCACATTTTTATTGTATAAAATATTAAATACCTGAGAGTGATAGTTACTTTTTCTTATTTGTATTGTTTCCTGTAATATATATTTTTGATCATTTTAGTCTCTGATATAGAACTTTTCAAAATCTGGTGTTAAGTATTAATCTTTTATAACTACTTAGGTATAGAATAAGCAGAACAATGTGGTAGTTGATGGGGCTTACCAACTCAAATAGTGTCACTCTAATGTGATTGATCTTGGATTATTATGTTGGGTGCTTCTGGTTGTGAATGTCTTTTAAATTCTTTATTCTTTTGGTTGCTTGCATTTCCCAAAGAAGAATCTGCTAAACCCTTTTAAATTAAGATTCCAGCCTGATTGTTAGTTTACTGAGGGTAGGAAAAATGGGCTGTTGGGTTTCATTGTCATAGCAAATGAAAGTATCATTTCATTTCTTAAATGTCCCTCTTATCCTTTTATCACCAATTGTACAAATTGTTCGAACCTCTAACTATCGCCTATCTTTATGGTCCCATTTCATCATATAAACTCAAATAGCTCTTCATGGGTTAGTTGAATTAGTGATAAAAGAATTCAGGCTGAGAAGACTATTAGAGGAATTTAATGTCTTAAATATATATTTTCCAGGTTACACTCTGTTCTTAAAATACTGCGTTTTAAAGATCACTTTTAAAATAAAGTTTAATTTTAAGGATATTCAATTCAGAGATCTGATGATATTTTTCAAAAAATGCAGACATTTTATTAGTTGACATTATAGAGTCTGGAGTAATAATATTGTGAATAGGTATCTTGCTTTGCATTGCAGTCAGCTGGGTTTGATTCCAGGGCAAGACATATATGGTCTGACCAACCACCAGGAGTAGCCCCTGACCACAGAGCCAGGAGTTATCCCTGAGCACTACCAGGCATGACCCCAAACAAAACAAAATAATTATTTTTTTTCTTTAGCAATAATTTTTACTGTGACCAAAGAAAGAATAACCAATCTTTTACAGTAGTATTTAAGGTACAGAGTGACAATGAATCAGGGCCATTTTCACCACCAGGGTTTCCCTTCACCCCCCTTTTCCTAGCATGTGTCTCATATCTTTCTCCTTTACCCTCCAGAGTGCTGGTATAACTGTTCCCCTCTGTGCATAATAGCTTGTTGTAGATAGGGTATTGATTGTGTTGTTGACTTTAAGTTTGATGATTAAGTCAGATCATTTTTAATTCCACTGAATGTTCATATGACTATTTGGTCCTGGTACTGTTCATTTTTTAATTTTTCCCCTCAATTCATGAGGCAGAACAAGATGATTCAAGTTGTGTGGTTCTGCTGGAAGAAGACAGAGAAAACAAAAACAAAAACAAACAAAAAAACCCCCAAAACACCCAACAGTTAAAAAAAAAAGATAGCAACTACCAAAAAAAAAAATAAAAAAGCACCCAGCAGCAAAACGAACACCAAATAATAGCCACAAGAGTGAAAAAGGAAGGAAAAAAGAGGAAAATAAAAAGAGAAAGAAGGAGTTCCTAGCAGCATGGGGGTGGAAAGGCCTCTGTCCTGTCTGAGGCCTACCTAGACAGGCTGGGAGGGGGGGGCGGGGGGTCGGTTGCAGGACTTCAGAGACCCTAGCACCCCTCAGCTGCCTTGCTCCCGATCTCCAGGAGGGCTTCCCCGGGCCACAAACCTGGGCTAGCCAGTGAGGTGGGTCCCCTGTTGGAGCTCGAAGGTACCCCATTTTACTCCCATCGCCCGCTCAGCTCCTTAGGGTGGTTTTGGTGGGGCTCTGAACTTCCGTCCCCAGCTTCTTGAAGCAGTCATGGTATTTTCTTTTTCTTTTCTTTTTTTTTTTTTTTTTAAGCCATACCGCGCGGGGGCGCACAATATACATCAATAGTTGCTTGGGCAGGCTGGAAACCATGGTAGCTCCCTGCTGCACCCTCTCCTA